>ML685841.1:275399-306332 GCA_007922175.1 Pelusios castaneus | reverse complement strand
AGCCTCCTTAACTCTCTCACTCCTTGTTCACACATGGAGTTATTTAGGGTTCAGGAATAACTACATGTGTGGAACTTTAAATGCCATGTTCCTATTAAAAGTCACTGAAGTGGTGCATCTCCCAAATAGTTACAAGCAGTGCGGGAATGACAAAGTTAAAGCAGCATGTGCAGTCCATTAAATAAAACTGCTGAGTCACTTTGGGTGCATCTACACTTGTAAATTAAGTCGACTTAAGCTTGCTTAAGTCGACTTCATTTACTCTGCGTCTACACTACACTTTCCTTAAGTTGATTTAAGCAAGCTGCTTAAGTCGACTTAAGGAAAATTAAGTCGACTTTGTTAAACCTCATTTAAAGTCGACTTAAGCCAGTGTAGATGTGGAGTAGCCCTAAGTCAACTCTAAGTCAACTTACAGCTCTCCAGGACTCCCCCACTGCCCTCCCTGCCGGGGGGGAGTGGCACAGGGAGATCCTAGCACCCCCCCCACAGGGGAGGGCAGAGCCCTGCCCACCCTGCCTCTATGCCCTGCCAGGGTCTGTCCCGCTTTGCCCGATTGTACCCAGGTACAATGGGGCAAAGGCTGAGCCCCCTGGCACTTGGCAAGGGGTGCCTTCCCTGCCACTGTGGACCTGTCGAAGGTCCCCCTTAAAGTCGACTTTGTTAAGTCGACTTAGCTAAAGTTGACAAATTCACAAGTGTAGACATAGCCTGTGTTTGCAGGAGAAAACACATTTTTATTATTACAATGGCTAATCATTATTAATAAGTATATTCAACAACTGTCAAAAAATGGAAACCACAGCCACATCCTCTTGATGGATCCAAATGACTTTTTAAAAGGCTTTATTACTCTTACATAGTAATTGTAATTCTTGGGCACCTCCTTAGGAGAGTAATTGCTAATCTTTAGGCTGGAAAGATTGGCTGGATCCCCTATTGGATGGGATTCTGAGGCACAGATGAAACAAGATTGAGCAGGGACTTGAGAACACCTTCTCCTCAGGGACTCTATCGTGTCTTTTTGCAAAAGATGATCTACTTTGACCTTTGGCATTTTTATATCTCTTTTGTAGACTTGAGAATACTGGAGAAGGGAGAAAACAAAAATTTTAAATCTTTAAGAATTCTATGGTATACTCTTGTTGAACTGCATACAGGATTCATCTCTCCAACATGGAGAGAGGTCATTGGTCCTTGAATTTTAATAGTTTCCCTGCTAGATGTTGGTTCTTGGAACTCCCCTGACTGTAGTCAGGCATTGTTTCTAATGTTAGAATTTGCATTGCAGGAAGACTGGTCTCTGCCCATTCTGGGTTTAAGTTTGTTGCTGTAGTCTTGTCTAATGTATTTAGGATATTAAGCCCTAGGCTACACTTCCCGCTGTTTTCGGCGGCAGTTGACAGGAGATACGCAAGGTACATAAAATACCTTGCATATCTCCTGCCAACTTCTTAAATCTTCCCTAAACAGTACACTAAGCCAACCGGAAATGGTGTCTGGTCGGCATAGCATAAGTGCAGTTACGGAGCCAGCTCCGGTTCAGTTATCAATTGAGTGCATCTACACAGACGCCTCAATCAAACCTGAAGATCGTGCTGACAGTGGCAACTTTGCTGCCATCAGTATAGACTTGCCCTTAGATCTGTAATAAGGTTGGATATCCTTTTTCCTGGATTTAAATTTAGGAGGGTAATAGGTTTTTTTTATTTATCTAAGGATAGCACCATCACTTTGTGCAATAGCTCCAAAGATAACATGATTTTGGCCCATATATTGCCCTTCCACTGGAATATCAGTGGCTTATTTAGTCACTACTTTGGAGGCTGTGGCATGTGCTGAAAATATCAATGCATCCTCGGTCATATCAGCTATGAATGCTGAAGCCATTGAGATTTTCTATAAATTCAAATCTACCTGTAATGATTTCTACGCTTTTTTTTTTTTGGCAATCTAGCTGACAAATTGTCAACCCAAGCCTTTATTGTTCTTGCAAAACATGTTGCTGCAGCAGAAACCATCAGAGAGTAAGATGCAGCCTCAAACAGACTGCAGTGATATTTCTATTCTGTGGTCATTGGGTTCTTTTGCAAAAAATTATCTTTCCACTGGGATAGCAGTATTTTTTTTTACTAGTGCTGGAACTGCCACATCCACTTTGGAAAGGGACACAATATCTGCTCTGTTTTGGTGCACACTGTACAATTTTTTGGCATACATCATAGGCCAGTGGTTCTGGAGTGGGTTCTGCAGGGATTCATCCTTTGAGCAATGGCCAGAATGCACACAGTACATGAAGTCACACTGGCAGGAGTGTTCCCAAGCTAGTGGGCATATTATGGTAGTAACAGAAATGAAAGAAGTCTGGGACACTTAGTAAGATGCCAAAGGAGTCCTTGTAGAAAACAGTTTGGGAACCGCTGTCAGACTCTGCTGGTGTTACCCATTTGACCTCAATTACTTTGTCCAAAAAAGATGTGAAGGGAATGTGTGGTTCAGATTTTGAAGCAATTGGAAAATACTTTTTGATCATTTCTGTACCAATCATCTCTCTTTTTCCTCCTCAGAATCTTTTCTAATGGGCTCATCTGACAGAACACCTAAGTATCTAATCACCTTTCATAACCTCTTCTCATATGATTCAGTTCGGAAAAAGATCCTCTTGCTTCGTTTCATTCTACATTTAAAGCTCTCTGAGATTGAGAGTTCACCTTCCTGACTTTCCTTGACTTCTCTTTTCCTCTCTTGGACTTACACTGAACAGATTTCCTAGACTTTTCTTTCTTTCATGATATCCTAGATGAGGATAAAAATGAATTAAATTACATTGGTGATGATGATGATGAACAATCAAACACATACATAATTCTATTCCTTTTATAATATTTTTTCTTGCCATGGATGAAAACCTGATAAGCAAGCCTTAAACTATGGCGCCCTCTGTTGCCGAGTCAGCAGAAAAGCTATCCGCAGAAAAACAGGCCAGTTTGCTTCTAAATTTTCGAGATAATTTCTTGAATCTTCCCTCTGGTTTTTAGTTTTACTCCTTTGGGGAGATGGGGATTGGGAACCTGAGTCAGATGAGGAGTATTGGGAACCTCTTTGGTTCAGAGGTTCTCTTTATCTTTGCCCTTAAGAGAGTCCAATAGAATCAGGACAGATGACAATCTACCCAATTTACCCACAATAAAAACAAAGAAACAAACTATTGTTAATGTTGAGTATCCTGATTTGAACCTCCACTCAACTGGATTAAATGAAAAAAGGATATGCTTTAATAAGGAATGCAGCACCATGCATCATAAGCATTCTGAGATAAACAATCACAAATTAGAATAGTAATAATTTATTATAGGTGGAAGTAAGTTTGATTAAAAAAATAAAACCAACATCCAATATTTAAAATCTATGAGGACTCCTCAGGAAAACATGATATACATGAAATCTAAGTTAAGAGTAGCAGTGGCAGAAAATTACAGCTGGTATATTTGTTAAAGAAGAAAGGAATTATAAATAGGATCATTTAAGACAAGCCGTCATTTTAACAAAAAGAACTTATGAATCAATCTGCACATAAAATGCATCTAATTGGATGGAAATAGAGGAGGGGTGGTGGGGATTGCATGGGGAGAGACTAGCAATATAAGTGATTTTAGGTTCCACACACAATCCCAAGCACCACTTAGATTGTCAGAGCATCTGGATATCTCTGCTAAAATAATCAGCTGTGAAAGAGTTATTGCAGAAACTTAAATAGTTTGGTTTCAGAGTTAACACTGAATAAAACTAGAATCACTAGTAGCTGCCACAACATGGGTGAGCCAATTACTTAAAAAAGCAAATCAGGAGATGCCATTTCCATAAAAGTTAACATAAAAAGCAGCCAAATAAGTTGTCAACGTATCACAGTCCAACACAAACGACACTCTCCACATCCATTTTGTTGTAGAGGGGAGAAAAAGACTCATCTTACTTTTGATGAGCTGTCAGCTAAGTGGAGAAGAGAAACAAAGGACATCTACCATCCACTAAACTCTCATGCAAAAATAACTATAGGTAACAACCAGTACCAAAAAAGTATCATATAGTTGTTCCTTATCCATGGACTTAAATGGAGTTACACCAGACTTTAATTTAGCCCAGTTAGACTGTCAACACATGGTACACATGTAAAAGAAATATATATCCAAAGTAACAAAAAGAAGGATACACACCAGAAGAGGCAAACAAATGGACATATCTTCCCTAGAGTTCTCCATGCCATCCTAGGGCAACAAAATCAAGGATGTAAAAGTTCTGCAGTTAAAGTGAGTCTCTAGTTATTGGTGAGGCTAGACCTCCAGAAAAAGTGCCTCAGAATATTAAACCATTTCAAGCTGACACGCCATAAGCAGCTATTTCCAACATTTCACACCAGTTGTTCACTTAGACAGTGTCAACTCATTGTCACAGACATCAATCTCAGCTCTGGTCACTAGAACGTGCGGTACACTTTAGCTTTCAGCTATACATCATAGCTCAAATCCACTGCTTCTCAGTGGATAACATCAGCAAGGTATACTCTAGGACAGTGGTTTTCAAATGTTTTGCCTTAGGATCCACTTGAAAAAAAATCATTTATGCCCGTGACCCAACAATTACATCTTTGAGCAATGCATTCGTCTTTTGGTGGCGGCAGCAAGGGGTGCTGCAACCCAGTACCCGAGGATCAGCAACCCAGTACTGGGTCCTGACCCATGGTTTGAAAACCACTGCTCTAGGACAGTAGTTCTTAACCTTTTGTGGGTCACAACACACTTGGCAGCGTATTGTGACCCTACAGGACACACTAGTCCACCCCCTCCAGACTGAATCCAGCCATTTCCCCAGCTCTCCGCGACACACTTACCACTGTGTAGTGACACAGTAATGTGTCCTGACACAGTGGTTGAGAACCACTGCTCTAGGAACATCCATGGCTGGGCTGCGGATCTGCTGCAGAGAACATAAATAGAAAACTCTAGCTATAGCCAAACAATGGTTAAATATGCTTTAGAGCTATTTTATGCATCACCAAGAGGTTTTGAGTATTAGTGACAAAAAGACAAACAGTTGAATTATATCACCAGAGCAACTTCCTTTCACTAGTGTAGGAAATCTGACTGGAGAATCATCTCAGAGCTAGCATAATGATGGAGTCTAGAAAATGCACTCAGTTTTGTTTTGTTTTTTTAACTTCATCAGGTCTCTATAACCGAGTGGAAAGAAGATAAGCCAAAAGTCTGCATAGATAAGAGTGGAATACCCCATTATGAAGATCCCTCAATTCAATCTAGTGCATGATCCTGCACCATTTAAATCAATTGGAATTTTGCCATTTACTTCTCAAAGAGAAGGCTCCTAAGGAAGTGTTCTTTGCACTGGTCTACCAGAACACAGAGTTTGAGCACTGATATTTTTTTACTGACTTAAGCTACATTGAAATAAGATAATCTCCCCAAGATAAGTGTCCACATAAAAGCTTACATCAATTTAACTAAAATAGTTTCTATGTAAACAAACCCTGTGCATCTCTGTAATGTTCTTTATTTCATGTTCTTTGTAAAAACATGATAATCATATATTTATCCATTTCAAGGGCAGAACGGACCATTAGATCATCTGGTCTGACCTCCAATACAATAGTGACCATAGAATTTTACCCAGTTACCCTTGATTTGAGCCCAATAACTTGTGTCTGACTGTAAATAAAAGCTATTATATTGGAAAGGAGAGAGGTATTTATAACATAAATTAAAACCTTCCTATAGTTCAGAATAAAATAATCTTCCTTATGTATTCTTAAATGTAAATGATTCCAGTTGCTTTCTTCTCTTTAAAGCAAATAGAAGTTTGAAGAATAAAGGACACGGACAAATGACATCTTTCCTCTCCTGTGTGCTTGGAAAAAGAGAGGGGTTTTGTTTGTTTGTTTGTTTGTTTAAAAAATAGACCAGTAACCAAGTCTGTCAATTGTTCTGTTTTGAGTACCAGTATTTCAGTTTCTGGAAGGTTTTCATATGCTCTTCACTAGCTCTTTTTATAGCAGCAATCTTAATCTTTGAAAAGTCAACAAACCAGAACCATTATGAATTCAGTTTATGCGACTTTCACCCAGCATGTGTGCGCGTGCTCTGGATTCATTCCAATTCTGCAACAACTACCCTTGTTGGTCTCAGTAGTCCAAAGAGAATGGACAGGACAGGATTCAGGAACTTGAAGTATATTTTAAAAGTTGTGTGAGAATTTCAAAGAAGCAGATGGCAGGAAAACAACAGACAAATCTGAGAAAGGCAGCAAAGGGCCCTCTAATAGGGAATAAACAAGACAGATGAAGACTTGGATGATATTCTAGAGTTTGTTGTGATCAAACATTGTAGCCATACTATTTGTCACTCCTGAATCCTGTGTGTAATGCAATTTGGCACATTTGTGCTGAAGCTATAATGATACCGCTGGCACTCTGCCTCTATTTTACATAATAAACTTTTCCTGTGGGACTCATTTAGTCTCGCACATCTTTTCCTTATCATTCTCAGACACATTTCCTTGTGAGTGGGTCTTTTCTGAAAATATTGTGGATGAATTTAACACACTCATGGCATCCGGCTACTTTAGAGTAGTTACAGAGCCCTATATTAAAGCTCTGACTCCTGACATAGAAGAGGACAAGGAGGCCTTCTCACTTTAAATGGTGAAGTAATTTACCACTAACAACAGAAGTGGTGTTTGTACAAAGCTCTTGAACTGGCTTTTCAAATGATTGCTTTTCCACATGCTTTTTGCTTACGAAGTGCAAACATTTATGAAGGCCTGCTCTAACAACTAACGGTGTATATTCAAGCAGAAATTAGTGTTCATCTAGAAATAAAAGGTAATAAAATTATATTTTAAATCTGAAATAAAACAATTGAGTTTAATGATAACACTTGTATCCCTTTTAAGAACATCAGCAACAGGGAGAGAGTCCATAGAGGGTGCTTGTTTCAAAAAGCAAATGACATTATCAAAAATGGGAGGGTACCTTGTAAGAAAATGTTACATATTACAAGGGGTTAAAGAGGAAGATTAAACTGAGACAGTTAACAGAAAAAGGTAGAATGAAGACAGGGAAGTGTCAGCAGCCAGATGTAGAGCTTGCAGCCAAGAAAAAGAATGGCTCCATGTGAATTTAATGTTTGTGAAAAGCTGACATGCTGGGAGACTGCAGTCTTCTGCTCTTTCCTTGGACAGACACAGCAAGAGTGTGAAAACTTACCTATCATCATCAATGTATACCTATATAGGATGAGGTATTTGCTGAGACTGGCACCAAGGCAGGCCAAGTGGGTTTTCCACCGAGACTGCCCATTAACATCATTTGTCCTGTTAGAAATGGATTGCCAACACCCACTCATAGCACATCATACATCACATTCACACCTTTGAATCTGTGCAGATCAAGGCTGGATTTGAATTTATGATGTAAAGGTGAAGGGTCCATGCCCCATTACTAATTCCCTGTAGCAGGTAGACCAACAAAATGACTCAGTTATACAAATTTAGTTGTGTGCCTAACAGACAAATAATAGCCATTTATCAATATGTTGACAGACAATCTTTATAAATAAAAGAGCACAAAAAAAAGGTGAGTAGGCACAACTGTAATCTGGTTGAGGCTGCAAGCTACAAAATATATAGGACAAAATAGGTCATGCTGATGGGGTGTAGCACAATACGTCAAAGAAAGCATTGAGTCAAATATAGTAAAAGTCTTAAATGACTCAAACTGTGCCATAGATGTTCTATGGATAGAAATGCCATGTTTGAATAATAAGAGTATAGTTGTAGGAATATACTGTCGACCACCTGACTAGGATGGTAATGGTGCTTGTGAAATGCTCAGGGAGACTAGAAATGCTACAAAAAAGCAGGAAACCCAATAATCATGGGAGATTTACACTCTCATCTCAGGATGGGAGGCAGAGATAAAATTTCTAGTTAATATAAATGACTGTTTCTCGGAGCATCTTGTCCTGGACCCCCTCAAATGAAGAGTCAATTCTTGATTTAGTTCCAAGTACAGTACAAGATGTGGTCCAGGAGATGAATAAGCAACTATAATGTCATTATGCTTCATGTAAACTATTTTAAAGCACCATATAGAGGCTCAAACTAAATGCATACCCCAAATAAAAACCACCCCAAACAAAAAGAGGATAAAAAATGCTGCCATAGTGAAACAGTAGAACAAAGAAGCAGAGGCAAAAGACAAATTTTAAAAATTAGAAGTCAACTCTTTGAGGAAAATATTAACAACAAAAATATTTTTAAGTATGTCAGAAACAGTATGCCAAACAATGAGCAGGGCCACTGGGTGATCAAGGAAGGAATAGTCAAGGAAGACAAAAGCCACTACAGAAAAGCTGAATGAATTCTTTGCATCCCATCATTAGGTGGGAGTGTCTACAACCATTGTGTCCTTAATGTTAAGGAAGCTCCCACCTACAATGGGCCCAGGGAGAAACCTGATGAGCCATTAAGGAGACAATGGTTGTTGACAGCCTCCTATCTGGGGCATTTCACCAGATTCACACAAGTTAAAGTATAGATATAACACCAAATTCCTAATTTCTAATACAAATACAATTCCTAGACATAAACTATATAATCATTCCCAGCAAATTACTACCTTTCTATTGATACCAAACATGGCATAGTTCCTATGGATTATAGCATATATGAGATATCCATAGAAAATAATATCATAAATGCTTCCCTAAATCCAGACAGCGTCACACCCTGCCCACATGCCCGGCCAGGGACCCTGTCCCCCTTTGCCCCATTGTACACAAGGGATGCCCCCCCCTGCCACCATGGACCTGCCCAAGGTCCCCCTGGCCCCTAGAAGTCGTCCTAGGCGTCCAGTGTGGACGCTCTAGGTTGACTTTGTAAGTTCCCCTTTAAGTCAACTTTAATTTTAAATGTAGACACACTAAGTCGACTTATTTAAAGTCGACTTAAAATTACAAGTGTAGACATAGCCTCTGTTAAGGAGACAATATGGTCTCACAGAGAACAATCTCACATGCCCAGTGCTCCGTGATGTCGTGAGGCCTGACATTCTCGTGGCATTGCGGAGTTCTGGGTATGCGAGACCACTCTCTCTCTTTCTCTCTTAGGGAGAGAGTGTGGTTCCGCCAAGTGCAGTAGCTGGCCGCATGTTTGACACCCCTGATGTAGAGAGATTCCCACACCCGAGTCATTCTTTTTAAGCGACAATATGAGGAAATGTCCCAGATTGAGGTGTCAAAAGAGGAGGTTTTGGAACAAACTGATAAATTTAAACAGGAATAAGTCACCGGGACCAGGTGATATTCATGCAACAGTTCTTAAGGAACTCAAATATGAAATTGCAGAACTATCAACTGTGGCATGTCATTTATCACTTAAATCAGCCTTTGTTCCAGATGACTAGACCAGTGTTTCTCAACCAGGCGTAAGTATACCTAATGCAGGTGTACATTAACTCATCTAAATATTTGCGTTTTACAAAAAGCTACATAAAAAGCACTAACCAAGTCACCTATCTCTAAAAAGATATATTCGAATTGGAAAAAGTATAGAGATGTAACAAAAATTATTAGGGGTATCCAACAGATTCCATATGAGGAGAGATTAAGGAATGGGACATTTCATCCTAGAAAAGAGATGACTAAGGGAGGATATGACAGAGGCGTATAAAATCAAAAATGGTGTGGAGAAAGTAAATAAGACAGTGTTATTTACCCTTTCACAAAAAACAGGGGTTGTCAGCCAGGAAAATTAATACACAAAAGGAATAAAACAAACATAAATAAGTTCTAACCTGTGGAATTCATTGCCCGAGGGTGTTGTGAAGGCCTAAAGTATAACTGGCTTAAAAAAAGAATTAGATACATTCATGGAAGATAGGTCCAACAATGGCTATTTAGCCAGGCTGGGCAGGGATGCCACCTCATGATCTGGATGTCCCTAAACCTCTGAACTGTCAAAAACTGGGGCTGGACAATAGAGGATGGATCACTTTATAAATACTCTGTTCTGTTCATTCCATCTGAAGCACTTGGCATTGGCCACTGTTGGCCACATGGATTCACTATTCATCATGGTCTTTCTTCTGCTCTTATCTTCTCTAGGAGAATCTACAATATAAATGTTAAATAGTAGTAGTTATAACAATATGTGGAATAATTTATCATAAATCTGTTAAGTGCCTCTATTGGCTCAAAATTTCCAAAACAATTTTCAACCATTTCATGGCTTTATTAAGACTTGGTGGGGGTTATATGGTAGAATAGAGAAATATAAAGAAAGTGCATGAAAAGCCATGAAGTTTTGTTCAGCTAATTGATTAATCGGATAAAATCAGTCATAGCCTGCACAGACTGACACTTGTCTTGCACTACTGCATCAATATGCCTGCCACAAAGTAAATATACTCATGCAATTATGGAACTAGTAAAGAGGTTGTAACTTTTTGGAGACAAGGAAACAAGAAACAAGTCAAACAAGAAAAGCTCTTCTTGTTTAAACCAAACCCAACCAATTTTAGCAGGCAAGTAGGAAATCCGGATATAAAACAATAGACAAAGGAATGGGAGTGATTAATCCATCTGTGCACTATATGCATTTTCAGAAGAAGTCTAAAGATAACATCAAAAGAGTATTTTGGGGTTCCAGGGCAAGGCTTCATCTAGGGCCAAAGTCTCTTACAATAACCATCTGTATTTATTAGTGTGTACGTTGTTTTTAGCATTATGTCAACATTACAATAAACTAAAGAAGGTATGTACTTCTTGCAACTTGTCCATCATTTTCTCAAAATATATATTTAGCTTGTAGTGATTCCATGGCCTCCAGCATTTATTCATTACTTTATTAATAAACTATTTAATATGCTAAGTTCTAGGGGTTAATTGTTACACCACTGAAACATGTTTACCATTCCTGGTGTATGTTGTGGCCCTCAACTTCAAGCATGCTAAGTGCCTCTCTTAAAAGTTTAGGCAGGATTTAAATGCTGCTTTCCATTCATTTTGGAAAACTCTCCCATGTGGTTAACTTGTAAAAGAGCAAATTAGCAATCAATATACTGAGATTTCAAACTGTGTCTAAAGGTATTTCTCATGTCCCATTGAGATATTGTACTTGAAAAAACAGGAGGAGCAGGAGGAAGGTCTGATAGAATCTCCACATAAGCACAAACCCGCGGCAACCAATCATCCAAACAGTAAAGTGTTCATATATGAATATTTTAAAGAAGGACTCATATAGTCCATTAAAACATAATGGCCTTTATTCCACAAATAGGTGATTTTTGTGTTAGAAAGGCTGTCGTAGATGCATGATATTGATGAGATGCATCTACACTGGTGGCTGGCATCTAAAGAAAGTAGCTGTAAACTGCATACTGCCTATAAATGCAAGGTAGGGACAACTTTTAATTGCTGCTGAATTTAAACAAGAAATGGTTTCTATTTATCTACCAAGGATTGAAGAGCAGCAATATTATAGTTGTGTTAACTGACGGTTTTTTACTTTGGACCTGATACTTGGAAATGCTGAGCATCTCTACCTGCCATTGAAGTAAATGGGAGCTGCCAATACTTAGCACCTCTGACAATCAGCCAATTTGCATAAATATAAGTGCAAATTATACAGAGACCTTTGGGTTCCTTCATGGTGCTGTTGCAGCCCTCAGTGACAAAATATGGCATCCCTAGCATATGTTAAAAAAGGAGAGTCAACTTCCCCCTCAAACCCCATTGATGATACTATGAGCTAGACATCTTTTTTGTTGTAATTTATAGTAAATCTATATTGAATTTTCACAAGGAAACAAGCAATCAGCATGCAGGCAGCATACTTTGCTGGAAGAGAAGTAGGATGGCGAAAAAAATGTCTCTAAACTAATTCAAAAGCCCATTACAGTTTCATATTATAAAAGGTTTCTTATACTATTGTCCAAAGAAAAGTTAATACAACAGTCAATCCCTAAAAGGGGGGAAAGTGAGAGAGAAGGGAAGTATCTAGACTATTTGAGATCCCAAATTAAGTCAAAAGACAGTGATATTATATAATAAAAAGTCTGGGGTGTACAGTTGCTTAATTGCTAAATCCTCTGATATCTTGAACCTTGAAAACACCCTTTAGTTCTGTTTCTTGAGAGGATAATAGTTTAGCAACCAGGAATCTCTTGGCATCATGATAGTTCATGCAAATGTATGTAATTCTCTACACAGCACTCAGAGCTATATTGGCTAGCAATTTGCTACTTGAACTCAAGGGAGAGTGAATTCAATTATTAATAATTGAAATTTCCATCTCTGTTTACACACAAGACATTGCAAAACATAGGAACGCATCCACCCAAATGAAATGCCTTTCAAAACAGAAATTTAATATGTAAAACAAAAACAGCCCCTCCCCCCTTTTTTTTAAAAAAAATCAGAAATGAATGAAACTATGAGGTTTTGAGAGTTCTCTGGAGACACATTAAATAGATCAGGGCAGGGGTTGGCGACCTTTCCTGACCTCTGTGCTGGCCCCTCCTCCTCGACCTCAGCTGCTGCCGATGGCCCACATGTGGAAAGAAGGCACCTGGAGTGGCTCCTCTCGGCAGCGAGCCTGGAGACCCCTATCCCCAGGCACACCATGGAAAGACGTTTCCTGGAGTGACTCGTTTTGGCGGCGGAACACCACAGAGAGGAGCCGTTCTGGGTGGCTTCTTTACATGGTATGCTTGGGGCATGGACATGGCAGGGACCTCCGCACTGCAGCCGCCCCAGAAAGAAGGAGTGGCAATTTCTGTGGCACCATAGAGGATGCCGAGTGCCGCTCTGAATGGGCTCGTGTGCCACTGTTGGCACGTGTGCCAGGGGTTGCCTACCCCTGGATTAGGGTAATCTGCATGGCTCTATCTAATATACCTAGGAATACAAAATGCTTTATCCATCTGTGATCTTTTTCCCTCTAGATTGATTATTGGAGTGTATGTATGTGTTCACACACGCATTTTGGAGCGTTTTTACCCTTTTGTAGTAAAAGGTTTAAAATTATAAAGGCTTGAAGTGGCAAGAGTTGCACTTCCCAGTCACTTCATGCCCTATGAAGCAGTACATTTGACTTCAAGATTTGTCTGTATTAAATCCTTTATGCTATTGCCCATATCTACCACTTTTCAAGTGGTGGTTTTCTAATATTTCAAGATCTTTTGTGTGTTTTCTTCAACAAGAGTTGCAGGTTTACAGCCTCTATCTGGAAAACCCAACAGGTTTTCTTAACAGTTTGGACTTGACCTAAGTATTTTCGAAAGAACTAGGGTTCAGTGTCTAAAAAGGATATGATGGTATCCATTTTGCCCTTCACTGATTCCTCTATATATGCTTAGTTTAGGAATGAGCCATTTCAAAGTTAGTTTTCCATAAAAACAAAGTGCCCATTACTCTCAGAAGTTCTTGAACTACATAACAAAATCAGAAGCCAGAACTGAGGCAGGCCAGAGTATACAGCCTGTTTGCGTGGTTGTGTGGGCCTGTTCTTAAGTAGTCCTTCACTGGTCATCATTGTGTCTTCTTAAATGTTTCTTTCTTAACTGTTTTAGAAGCCCTAAATCTGAAAACCTTCTGTATGGATAAGCAAACTATTGAGCAATCAGGAAAGATGGTATGTCAGTAAAGACAACTTCCAAAAGAGCAAAGAGGACTCAGCACATCCACTCCCAAAAGAAGTTACAGGATTGATGCAGTAATTACTGGGTGAAATTCTATGAACTGTCTCATGCAGGAGATCAGACTAGACCAGCGTTTCCCAAACTGTGTTCCGTGGAACACTGGTGTTCTGCACGAGGTGAATAGGTGTTCTGTGAAAAGTTTCGATGCTAGCGGTATTTTTCCTTCAAACTCTTTTAAATTAACTTTAGAGCAACACGTGCAGCAGTTTTTTGGTACGAACCCCCCCCCCCCCCCCCCGCCCCACCCAGCATGTATGTGTTCCATCAATATATTCCAAGCCCAAAAGACTTCTGTGGCCAAATTAGTTTGGGAAACATTGGACTAGATCATAATGGCACATTCTATTCTTAAAATAGATGAATCTATGAAACCTACTGTTCAGTGTGCAAGAACATCAACTCCCTGGACTCCCCAGTGGTCATTTTTAGTATTACTGAAGATGAGAGTAAAAGAGACTATTGAGTGATCTCTACGCTAAAAGTGAAATCCTGGTTCCATTGAAGTCAGTGACAAAACTCCCAATGGCTTCAATGGAGGTAGGACTATGCCTTAGACCCTTTTGCCAAAATTTCCCAACATTGAGACTATGGGACTAGTGCCACAGGAGGTAGCAATGATGGCAGTGTTAGGGTAGATGAGGCTCCAAATAGTTGCTGGCATTTTAGGCAACCAGCCATCGAACTCTGAGCCAGTCTACATAAGACAGTATATTAATCACTGGTGGCTGTCAGCAATATTTGCATAAATGCTCCAACCTTTGTTACCATTGATGAAGCTGAAGCAAACAGTGACAATATTGAGAAATTAAAAAAAAAAAAAAAAACTATCCTAAACAAAGCCTTGCCTACCTGCCTGTTAGAGGTTGTTACCATTGGCTTCAAAGGACCTAGGATTTCACCCAGTGATCTTTGTGGGAGATGGGGAAATAGACTCCATTTTTACTCCATTCAAACAAATTGGACACAGAGCTTATTGGAGGAGTAGTGTGAAAATCAGTAAATGTATTGCTAAAAGCTACAGATGGAATGCTTGGCACGTTTGCTATTTCATTAAGCTACCGTTGGTAAGGTCCTATCTTTTTATACTTGTTCTACAAAGTGCTGTGCACAACTGAGGCACTGTCTAAGAAACAAAACTATACAATTAATAAATACATAGTATGTATGTCATCCAAGGAAGGCCATTTAATTTCCATTTTCTTAGTAAGGCATTACACTGTTACTCGGAATTAAAATTACAAAAATTACAGGAGAATTATCAGAATTATTGATTGCTCAGTCTGATTGCTAGAGATTGAGTTAAAAATATGGTTAATTAAAGTACCAGAACTCACACTGATATGGTCTAATCTTGAACCACACCAAAATAATTAGGTTAACCGTATATTGAAGGTTATCCATATGGGAGTCAGATGGAATTATTTAATAACGAAAGATAAAAATCAATCATACTTTTCTGCATTATGAAGCCCTGATTCCGAAAAAGGTTGCACTAGGATGGACCACTGAATCTCTATAGGATTGGAACCTAAGTAAATAAGAGCTTTTAGCACTACTTTCTGATTTCATTGTGAATGCTAATCATGCAAGAATATTTAATGGACTTATTAGACATGTGCTCTCAAGCAGTCTGCATCTGAATGTGAATATACTATTCATGAAGCTCAAATTGTTACATATTACACTAAAATAATGGCAAAGAAAATCTATATATAATCTTTTCTCTTGTTATGCAGCTCATTTAAGAAAGACGACAAACTTTGCTATATTAATTTATGCCCAAATCATATTTCTAGGATCTGACCTAGACATGACAGTCTAAAAAAAAGCAGTTACTTTCCTGCAATAGCTGTTCTTCGAGATGAGCTGCTCGTATCCATTCCTGTATAGATGCGCACACGCCATTGTATACCGTCACTGGAAGCTTTTTGCCCTTAGCCTACCCTGTAGGGCCAGCATCGATAGAGCCCTGCATGAATACAAAAATGTGGATCCGGATCTGATCCGCATCTGCTCAGTGTCAGTATCTATCCGGTCCACGACCCGAATGCCACATTTTATGTGTATCTATACCCACACCCGCAACTGAGCTTGGGCTCACAGTCAGCATTCTAGCCTTTGATTGGCTCATACTCCACATTGGTCACGCCCAATTTTTCCTTTTCTTGTTTGTGGTTCATGCACTGTTGTCAATAGATTTCCTTGGCCACCAATGAAATCTCTGATTGACAGCATGGCACCCAAACCTCAAAAAAGAAAAGGAAGAAGTAGGAAGGGAAGGCATGGGGAGTGAGCCAATCAAAGGCCAGCATGCTGATGGACTGACAGCAAGAAGTGGCTCTCCAAGCCCCAGCCTGCTGTGACAGACTCTGATTGGCTGGCAGACCACAATCAGCTGAGGTGGGATTAGCTGGAGCGCATCCTGGTTCCCCTGTGTACTGCTGAGGTGGATCATACCAGCAGCTGCAGTGATTGATCGCACCCTGGGAAGATAAAAATATAATCTGTATCTGAGGGCCAATCTGCACCAATGGGGCTGCAGATATCTGCACCAGCACCCACGGATGTGAATGCCCGCAGATCTGAAGCAGATGCTCATGGATCTGCAGGGCTCTAAGCATCGACACCCCCTGGAGTCCCATGCATATGCTGCAGTATATGAGGCGTCCATTGCTTCTACATCTCCAATCCTTCCTTTCCACTAACTCCGAAAAGCAGGGGCAGAGGGAGTGTGCGGAATGGATATGAGCAGCTCATCTTGAAGAATGGTTAGTACAAGTAACCAACCACTCTTTTCCTCTTTAAGATGCTGCTTATATCCATTGCTATATAGGTGATTCACATGCCTTACCTTAGTAGGTGGGGAGAGTTATGGTTGAGCTGTCCTCAGTTCTGCCCTGCTGAAGGCTGAATCATCCCTAGCCTGTAGTACGATGGTGTAGTGGGATGTGAACGTATGGACAGACAACCAAGTGGTGGCTCTGCATATTTCCTGGAATGTCAGTTGGCCAGGAATGCTGCTGAGGAGGCTTGCACTCTGGTTGAATGTGCTCTTACGAGGCCAGGAAGTGGTATGTTGCCTTGCTGGTAGCAGGTCCTGATGCAGGCAGTGATCCAGGATGATATTTGCTGAGATGATACTGGTAAGCCTTTCATCCGGTCTGCAATGGCCATGAACATTTTTGCTGATCTCCAGAACAGTTTGGCCCGCTCAATGTAGAAGGCCAAGGCTCTTCTGACATCCAGTGTGTGCCACCTTTATTCCTCCTCTGTTGAGTAAGGTTTTGGAAAGAAGACAGGGAGAAAGATGTCTTGATTAATATGAAATGGGGACACAAGCTTAGGCAGATGCGGCCTCAACTGCACCTTATCCTTATAAAAGACTGTATGGGGGACCCTGATCTTGGACACCCGTATGGCCAAGGTGATAACTACCAGGAAAGATATCTTCCAAGAGAGGACGAATAATGGGCATGAAGACAGTGGTTCAAACAGAGGTCCCATCAATCTGGTAAGGACTGGTTGAAGTCCCAGTGGGGGGGCTGGGTCATGAAACTGTGGATAAACCCTCTCCTCCCCCTTCAGGAACCTGGAGGCCATCAGGTGGGAGAAGCCTGATGTCCCTCCCATGGGTTGACTGAAGGCCAAGATGGCTGCCAAGTGGACCTTCAGGGATGCTAGGGCCAAGGTATAACCGGTATTCAAGGATTGCCTGTATGGGTGAAGACCCCATTGTAATACCCCAGCCCTGCACCCAGATGGTAAAGTTCTTCCACTTGGCCCGGTATACAGCCTGTGTGGAAGGTTTTCTGCTACAGAAATGCATTGGACCTGGGCTGAACAAGCTCTCTCCTCTGTGGTCAGCCACATAGTTTCCAGCCATCAGGGAATTCAGGTCTGATGTACAAGCTGACCGGTGTCCTGAGTCAAAAGGTCTCATCTCCTCAGTAGTTCCCCCAGAGGGGCCGATGAGAGATCGCCCAGCAAACTGTACGAATGCTGGTGCAACCACAGTGGGGTGATCAAGATGCTGTTCACTTTGTCCCTCTTGAGCCTCAGTAACACTCTGAGTATTAAGGGAATTGATGGAAAGGTACACATGAGGCGTCCCAACCACTTCAATAGGAAGGCATCAAATAAAGAGTTCTTCTCTTGACCTTGGAGAGAGAAAAAGAGCCGGCATTTGCGATTCCAACGACTCGCAAAGAGGTCAACGTGGGGGATGACCCACCTGGGAAAATTAAAGAAGTCCCATCTGGATGCCAGACCAAGAATTCTCTGCTGAGTCAGTCCTCCTGGTTGTTCCTCTCTCCCGATAGGTAAGAAGCCACTAAATGAAAATTGTACTGTATCACCAGTTTTCACAGGCAAATGGCTTCCTCATATAGGGCTGAGGAATGAGCTCCACCTTTACAGTTGATATAATACATCACTGCTCTGTTGTCTGTCAGGATCTGAACAACCCTGTCCTTTATCAGGTACAGGAAGACCTTTGCAGGCTAGGCAGACTGCCCTCAGCTCCTTCACATTGATGTGGAGGGCCATCTCCTCCCTGGACCACTTCCCGAGTGCTCAGATTGACGCTCATATGGGCAACCCAAGTCCAACTCCTCTGAGATTAAGTTAATCGATGGTATCTTTCCCTCGAATGAAACCCCTCTCAGGGTCGATTGAGGTTTCTGCAACCAATGTAGTGCTATCAGAACCCCACAGGGGATTGTGACCACCTTTCCTAATGAGTGTTTCTGGGGGCCATAAATTGATTCTAGCTATGCCTTAATAGGTCTGAGGTTCAGATGGGTTAGCCTTACCATGTATGTGGAAGCTGCCATGTGACTAAGTAGCTGGAGGCAGTATCTGAAGGTTGTTGTGGGACACCATTGTAGGTTGATAATAATGTCCGAGATTGCTTTGAATCTGGCTCTCGGGAGGAAGGCCCGGGCTTAAGTTGAGTCTAGGAGGGCTCCAATAAATTCTATTCTCTGGACCAGCTCTAACTTGGACTTTTCCATGTTTAACACAAGGCCCAGATGACTGCATATGAGACAAGTGAGTCAGATGCTGTTTTGGACCTGCTGGCATGACCAGCCCCTGATGAGGTAGTTGTCCAGGGAAGGGAAGATCTGCACTCCATTTCATCTTAGGTATGCTGCCACAGCCAACATACATTTCATTAAAACCCTTAGGGAAAGGCCAAAGGGGAGGGCTGTAAATTGGTAATGAGTCTCTCCTACAATAAACCAGAGGTATTTTCTGTGGGATGCATGGATTGAAATGTGAAAATATGCATCCTTCAAATCGAGGGTGGTGAACCAGTCCCAAGGATCTAGGGAAGGGATTATATGGGCCAGGAAAACCAGGGGAAATTTTAGTTTTTTTAGAAATGTATTCAGTTGGCAAAAGCCTAGAATGGGCTTCAGACTGCCCTTGGTCTTGGGGATAGGGAAATATCTGGAATAGAAACCTTGGCCCTTTCTTTCTGGAGGAATGCCTTCTACTACTCCCAGTCTCAAGAGAGAGAGCACCGCCTGTACAAGGAGTTGCTCATGAGATAGGTCCCTGAAGAGGGATGGGGGGTTGTTAGGAGGTCTTGAGGAAAACTGAAGGATATAGCCAAATGAAATTATGTCCTGGATCCAATGGCCTGATGTGATTGCAGACCATTGTTCCTGGAAACTCGCTAGGCAGTCTAGGAAAAGGTGGGAGAGATCCTCTGTTGGGACTGGTGCACCATCCTCGGGCACTCCATCAAAACTGTCACCTCTGGTTGCCCGAGCATCGGCTTGATTCCAGATGGGGGTCTGAGGATGACCCTGGGTTGCGCCTCCTCCTGGGAAACCTAGCCCTGTCTCCTTCTCTCTGCCTATAGGGTCTCTGGGATTGAAACCCTGGCTGCTGCCTTTGTGGCTGTTGAAGCCTGAGGGCAGAAGGGATGTTGGGAGGTCTGGAGCGTATATAACCCAAGACAGTGGAGCGTCACACTCGAGTTCTTCAGGCCATGTAATTTCGTATTGATCAGCTCCAAAAAGAGGGCTGGCCCTTCAAACAGCAAGTCCTGGATCGATTGCTGGACCCGAGGGAAAAGGCCTGATGCCTGCAACCAAGCAGCTCTTCTCATTTTGACTGCTGATGCTATCACTTCCTGCTGACTCTACGGCATCCCATGAGGATTGAAGTGATGCCCTAGCTACTGCAATTCCTTCTTCTAGCAGAGTGTTGAAATCTAGTATCTGCTCTCGGGGTAGGGAATCTCTAAAGCACCTCATGGAGTTCCACAAATTAAAATGATACCTTTCCAGGAGAGCTTGTTGGCTAGCTATCCTGAACTGCATCGCAGAGGTAGAATAAATTTTCCTGCCAAAGAGATCAAGTTTCTTGGTCTCTTTATTCTTGAGAGTGGAAGCAGGCTGACCTTGCCTCTTTTTTTTTTTTTTTTTAATTTACAGCATCCACAAACCACGGTCCTGGAGTAC
Source organism: Pelusios castaneus (assembly GCA_007922175.1). Taxonomy (NCBI): domain Eukaryota; kingdom Metazoa; phylum Chordata; order Testudines; family Pelomedusidae; genus Pelusios; species Pelusios castaneus. The sequence goes on along the minus strand of ML685841.1, from coordinate 286,088 downwards.
GGTGAGCGTAAAGGTACTCAAACCCTTTCATTGAGACATATTTCTTTTCTGCCCCTTTAGAAACAGGGGGAACAGAAGAAGAAATTTGCTAAAGAGTCTGGACAATCTTCAGTACCCCTTCATGCACCAGGCAGCGCGACCCTTGCTGGGCCAGCTGCCGCCAGTACATGAAAAAGAGGGTCTGACATCTCCCTTAGCGCCTCCACTTCTAGTCCCAAATTGGTGGCCATTCTCTTCAACAATTCCTGGTGAGCTTTAAAGGTGTCTAGAGGGCAGGTTATCCCTTCGGTCAATGCATGATCTGGGGAAGATGAGGAGTAGGAATGAGGGCCCATCTGAGTAAGCCCCAAAGGACCGTCTTAGGGTCTGAATCCTTCCCTGAATCCAGGGTCTGTTGAGCTGCTGGTGCCACAGGTGCTGAACAACCCACCCCCGAGGACCTCAGGGATTGGGGCCCTGTGCACAGGGAGCCCAGTAAGGTCACTATATATACCAGTCTTGTGCTAAAGGATGGGTATGGGGGCCTCAGGAGCAGGTTGGCTCTCCCCTTGCTTCTGCTATGTCCTTTCTGTTGCTAGAGGATGAATGGGCAGAGCTTCCATGGGCCCTGTGTTGGCAGGATGAACAGCGCTCCTGGAGGAGTCAGAGGACAAGGTGTCGTGGTGCAGTCCATGTTAGCATATCGGAGACTAGTCTGAGGAATATGAGCATCTCAAATGGCTTCTCAGCACCGATGACTTGTGGTACTGTTTGCCTCTAGGTTGCTCATTAGAGGGAGATCAGGATCTTCACCGCCATTTGTGTGCAGGGGAACCTCTCAGGGCCGAGGATAATGAAGACAAGACTTGTCTATGGAGCTGCACATGTACGTCGCCCGATGACGTGGATGATTCCCAGTGCCACTTTCTTCAGTCTGCTGGTGCCAGAGAGCCCCAAGATATGGACGATTCCTGGTGCCTCGCTCTTGAGTCTGTCGGTGCCAGGGAGCCTCAAGATGCTGGTGATCCTGGTACCAGGCTCTTGTATCTGTTGGTGTCTTGAAATGGAGGTGGTTCACTGTAGTCTCAGAGCTCCAGTACCGCCAGTGCTGGAATCGGCTCTTTTCCCACTGGAGAGGATGGTCTTGGCGGTGGCGGTGCTTCCATTCTCAGTGGTGGACAGTTCCACACCAGAGAACCCATGGAGAGTTTCCCTCTCGACAGTGGGAGTCTTTTGGGTTCTGGCTGGTGGGGAGGCGGAGGTGTGGGCACGACCAACAAGGCCCTTGCTGCCTTGAACGCTTTGGGCGTCAACAGAATTGGCATAATCAGTGCCCTGAGGCTGCCTGGTGTTGGAGGTGGATCCCTTGCTGGATACTCTGTAGGAGCTAGCTCCTCACCAGGGCGCAGTTGTCTCACCAGGTACCACCTTTCTGGCTGGTGATGGAGAGTGGCCCCTCCGGGTGCATGGCTTTTTCTTTCTTGCTGGTGCTGATGGGGATTGGTGCTGAGGCAGTGCTGACTGGGCACTCTATGTCAATGAGCTCAGCACCGAGGTGGACCATACCAGCTCCAATGCGGGTCTAAGAGCCACTTCTGTGAACAGTGCTTTAAGCTGGCTTTCTCTGTCCTGCATCCTACGTTTGAAGGACTTACAGAACTGGCATTTATCCATGCAATGAGCCTCCCCCAGGCACTTAAGGCACTTGTCATGGGAGTTGCTCAGAGGGAATGCTTTTCCACAAGCCACACACGGCCTGACTCTCAGAGCCTGGGGCACAGCCTCCAGCTAAGGTCCTTGTGGGATTTAACTTACTAACGAACTACATTATTTAACTACTAACTACATAAATAAAATAAAAGAATGGTTCAAAACAAACAGGCAATTCATCTGTATAGCAAGACTAGCAGTTCCAGCAGCTCTCATAGGTAGAAAGAAGGAACTGGAGATGTAGGGCCAGGGGATTCCTGATATACCTTGGCATATATCCAGAACTCTAGGGGGCATCGACGCTGGCCCTATGAGACAGGCAAAGGGCACATATATGGGGATAGATATGAGCAGTGCCTTGAAGAAGAATCACTATTTACCTTTCCAAACATTTTGTTTACTATTTCTGGGGTAGATTCTGGTCTCACAGAAATGATACTTCATTGTCTGTTTTAGACTGGAATTAGTGAAACCAGAATTTGGCCCTGGACATTTACAACAGTGTGGGAATATATCAAAATGCAGGTAACTTAATCTGCAACCACAGAATCCTCTGCCTTCCACCACCATCTCTGCAAGAGATGAAAAAGGACTTCATGACGATATTAATTTTTAAACAGCTCGGTAAGTAAGTAATGTTTAAAACCCAACATTACCTTGTTTGTACATATACATAACATGGGTTATCACAACAGCTCTTGGACATTTTGGGGTGACAAAAAATTCAAACACATTTATTATTACCTTCAGAAAAATAGAAATCTTTCTCTCTGAATATCACTGTAATCTGTTTCATCTTGGGGGTGTAGGGAAATCAACTAAATTTTAGATACAATATGTGTTAAAGCAGAAGCTGATTATTCAAAAAAAGGATACAGTTCAGTTAAATATATATGTGGCTTCCACCCCACAACAATTACTCAAGTAGCTGACCCATCTGATATGCTTGGGTAAATTAAAAATTTAATCTGACATAACATCATAACCATGGCTCCTATATTGTACCTTGCAGAAGCAGATTATTCTTTCTTCATTAAATTAAATCAGGCTACAGTAATAGTGAAAAAGATCAGAAACTTGGATCTTGCTATATTCGAGAACAATAAAGAACCACTACAAAGGGTAGATATACAGAACATTGATATACTTTCTGAGTAGCTGACCATCATTCTAATTCTACACAATAGGTATTTTAAAATACTCTGATAATACTCTGGATTTGATCTTTAACATGTAAACTAAGCATGAACAGTACCTACATGCAATTTTATTAATCAAATACTGCATCTTGAGGTAAATGAAGTTTTATTTTTATGATAGAATGACTTATTTGCTTTATAATAAATGTATAAAAGTGCAATATCTGTAAACATTCATTGCATGCAATTCTTTTGTGAGTAGCACTTTAAAAGATAATTAGTAATTTGTCAGAGGGAATACATTTAACTTATTGTCAATTTAATGCATCTCTCAAGTTCATCACCAATCTTCAAATGTTAAATTGGTTGCCTACTATTGTGACTATGAAACATTTAGACTAAAGGATACAGAAGAAATGCACATTTTCAATAACATTGTGGCAAATACACTCTTTTACTGAAATTGTTCAATGACTGGATTTGCATATGATAATGGCTAAGGATAGAGACAATTTGACCACTGTGTCTTCTGACGACTTATATCATAACTAAACTGTTGATACAAGATTTGTCTTTCTGAGATATTTGCCCAGAAAGTTAATTAGGGCAAATCCTACTGAGAGGAACTTTCTGATCCTGTACTACTTTACTTATTCAAGACTCCATCTTCAAACCTATCCCTTGTTTTTTAAGTCCTTTCATTTTTGTAATCCCTGCTGGAACCGATTTGACCTCTGCAAGACAGCCCTTTCCAATAATATACAGGAAAAGAAAAAGGAGACAATCAAGATGATGATGAAGAAAAGGGAACAGAGAAATGCATATGAGAAGACTGAGGATGGTGAAAGATTAACAGAAAAGACAGAGGAGATTAAATGCACTTAACTGACTGTAACAAATTTATAATAAGCTACTCTTAATTCTGAAGGATCAGAAAACGCTTTACAAACTACATACATAGAGCACCATTGGAAAAATGTTTCTTCCGGGGTGGAAGAAGGCCGCTAATCAAAATATTACAAAAAAGAATGGGGGGAAGGAGAAAGGAAATTTTGGATCAAGGATACAAGAGCAAACTCTTACACTTTGTGAAGACTGCCATAGATTCTTTTATGCTTATGGAGGGTAGGCAAGCCCTCAGTTTTTAGGAAAGCCTAGACTTTCCTGGCTGAGCCATCTCCTCTAACATCTTGACATTTATTTAACATTCCTATTGTGTTAGTATGCTGCATAAAGCATATATACGTAAGTCTGGATCCCACTGGAAAAACTAGGAATTTCCCCCTCCCAATAAAGTTTCCATTTTTAGCTCCACAGAGCCACAAAGTCACAACATTTTGATACAGAAAGGCTGACAATAGCCCAACTTTAACAGATGCAGCTTTGGTGAAATTCCGTATTTGGGGTAAGAAACATTTCTGTGGAAGACTGAGTTTTAAAATAATGTAATTTGTTCGAAGTTCCCTGGGTTTTTGAAATGTGAAAGTAAGTTTGGGCAGATAGATCAGTGATTAGGTGATACGGTGATAGGTATGCGGTAAGTTTATCAGATGGACCTCACTTCTACGTGCATCGTATACAGTATAAACTAAAATTTCTCACGTTACAGGACTTTTCTTACTGAAGTTATCCTTATAACGGTTATATAAGTGAATATTATTCTTCATAACTTCTGCTCTGACTTACATTCCCTACTATATTAATAAACAATCAGTAGCAATTCATTGAATACCTCAGTCAAGCAGACTATTGGAATTCTAAGAGTCGTGTTTAAACAGAGAGACACACATTAGAGCAAAACTGATTTCTACAAATGGCCTGGAACTACACTTCCTCTGCGATAGAAGTGTAAGATATTGGTCACTGTTTAAGCATTAATCAGACAAATTGAAAAGCAAAATGTTGGGTACATATCATTGTTATGCTTGTCATCACTTAGACAATCAAAAAGATTATGAGAAATATGTCTGCTACTGCTGTACCAATGAAATTCAGCCAATCCAATTTAAGGAATTTATCCTGAAACCTAGCAGATTCTATTAATTTTCTGGTAATAGGTGGTGGGTTAAATATCTTATTTCTTTTCCCTAATGTCTCTAAGTTTTTGTTTAACATAAGCCAACCAAACTTTAGTAATATTGTCAAGCAACTGTCTCCACTACAGAGTTTGAACTTTGTGGCTGTAATGAAGAAATACAAGAAGTTTCATGTTTAGAGATCTAATGCTGATAAAATATGTACAGTCTAAAAAAAGTAATCACTGGAATAAAAATATTTATTCCAATGTTTATCATAAAAAGCATTCCAGGAGAACAATAAGCCAGAGTACTTGAAGAGAAGCAAACTTCAGAGAATGAAGATACTGTAGTACAAAATTATGGCCAAAAATACTGTATTTTTAACCAGCAAAATCATTTTGGGGCAATATTTATACAACATTAGTTTTTTTCAGAAAGTATTTCCCACCCCCAAACAACAGACAATACATGCATTTGAATGACACTTTAAGAACAGCAAGTATGATTTTTTAAATACTGCAAGTTAAAAATGTATCTGACAACCCCCCCACCCTAAATGAACAGGTCAAGTAAGTGTTACCTCCAGGTTGGTATGTGAAGAATCCTGCAACAGGATGTAGGTTAGAATATCTTTTGAAAAAACATTTCTTTACAATCAGATTTGTCTGGTTGATTTTACTTAATACCTTCCCCACCATCACATTGATATTCAACTGAATAATTTTTTAGAATTAAAGCTTATAAGAGTTATGTTGTTCCCTTTAATCAGCAAAGCAATAACTCAGTGAATTTTTGCTTACATTTAAATAATATTTCTTTTTGTTTGATGTAATTCAGAATCATATGTCCGGACAAATGCTGAGTGAGGAGAGAAAAACAGCAGCTTTGGATATATGGTTTTGAGGACCTGGTAGGCAAGATCATTACTGAACTGACCACAGCACACGGACAGAGGACATGAGTTATTAGTTCATACTAAACTGCAAAAGTTATGGATTATGTCAAAAACATGAATTGTATTTACAAAAAAAGCAGATGCCTGAATGTCCAAAATACAGCAGATAGTCACATGCAAGAAGCCATTTAAAATTTTCTAGTTAGATGGTGACAACATGATGAAATCCCAAAGACATGTGGACTATATAAATTGGTTTTTAAACTAGAGGTAGGTCTGTGGCAGGCCATGTTAACACACTGTGCACACATCATTAAACAAATTAATGTAGTAGTTAGTATGCAGGGCAACCCTTATATAGCGTTTCAAGAACAGCAGCACATATAATAAATTACTTGGGTACATTTTATTATTTTTTTTAAGTGGGTTAACGTGTCTTTGTGTTTTCCTATTATTTTAATCTTTTCTGAGGAATGAAAAACAAGGGAAGGGTCATGAGAATGAATAATTTGAAGGTCATTTGCATCTTACAACCAAAAGCTGGGAGTCTAGCAGTATTTTAATACGCAGCCCTTTTTCCCCCATTTAAAGTTTTTGCAAATCATTTCAGTCATTTCTGACTGATATCCAGCATAAAAAGTCTCTTTTCAACTTTCAAACTTAAAAACATTATGATTCACAATCATATGGTGGTATGATTAAAAATTACAGTTCATACACCTTGACAATCAAAATAGTCAATTATAAAAAGTAAAACTGCCCATACAGCTAGATGTATTACCCTCTATATAACTCAGGACAGCGCCAGTTAATTTATGAAAAAGGCAAGTATAAGGTTTTTGTAAAACACATATTATATTACAGCTTTCTTGTGCTAGTGAACATCCGATAAACACAGGCTCCCGAGAGGTTCTCTTTCCCTCCTCCCCCAGTTTTGACATTCAACAAAATCACATTGTTTTGGCAAAGTTGAAAGGGTTTTGTTGTTGTTGCCTTCAGTTTCATGTTAGAGGCACAAACGTCTGCTCTGTAAGGCATAGTAGAAACCATCAACTGACAAAAAAAAAACAAAATACCAACAAAAGAATATATTTCAAGTGGGAACAGCTGTGTCATTTTAAAAGGAAAATACGTTTCTGTAAACTGGCGCATTGCAATACTTTGTTAGGTGATTCATGAAAAGATTGCCTTTGCATTTTGAAGATTATTTTTTTCCCCAAAACATGCTCAAATGTTCTAAACATTTGCCAAAGGTTCAACTTACCAAAACATACCAGAAGAATCCTAGTGGCACACACTCTTGAAAAGTTTTGCAATCACAATATAACTACAAAGCATGAGTAAACTTTTGTTTTTATACAAAACTTAAAATCAACTCTTCCCCTCCCACTCCACCCTAAGGCTCCCTGCCTTCCCCCAAAATCCCATAACAAAACAAAACAAAAAACTCCTTTAAGCTCCATTGGCCTCCATTTACCACATTTCCATTTATATCACCAAATCTGGGATGGTCAATCTATTCCCATCTTTAAAGAAGGCATATTATCATGTACCCCAGACTTAGCAGCGGAAACAGGAACTCAGTTGTGTTTATAGCAAAATCAGGAACAATTTTATAATGCTGTAGGTAACAATACTAATTGTTTTGATCATCTATTTAGAATTTCAGTGTCACTTTTTATATTTTCTATCCATTTGCTGTAGCTTTATTAAATAAAATACCGTAACTCACTGGACACTGGTGACTTTTTTTCTTTTGTTACATTTAAGGTATTCATAACCTTGCAAATACCATTCCATTGGACTTCTGCATTATATTCTGTCATATAATATTTTTAGGGAGGTGGTAGTATATAACTGTTAGTACATTTGTACAATAGGCTACAATAATTTCTAAATTCACTTTTCTAACAGAAGTCTTCAGAGAGGTAAGACTAACTTGCTGTGCATTTGCCAAAAATTTTATATTAAAGAGCTCACATTCCAATCCTAGATCATAGATTCTTCCAACAATGCTGGTTCTACATCTGTGTAAAGTCCTGTCAAAACTCAAGCATTATTTTGAGACTGAGTAACCTTTGGATGTTGTTTTCAGTTTATCTCTACTCAGGAATGTGCAAATGATTTTATACAGCACGATGCTAGTACCGCTCTACACTATAGTAAAGTATTTTGTTTTGTAAATAAAAAAAATCCCTAGTCAGAAATAAACTGACAAAATTTACATTCTTCTCTCTTAAAAAAGTAAATAAAATAACATTATTTAAAATGTGAATTAGCTATAAGACATACAATACAATTACATAGATACATATCAATACAGCACATTCAATCTGCCAAAAAATTAATGATTACAAAGCCAATATGGATGCCGCCATATATATATATATATATATATATATATATATATATATATATATATATGGAAATATGTATGTACAATGATTATAGCATTCATAATTGCACTATACCTACAACCAGTTTTAAATTACAAGGTGTCTCATGAGGGAGAAAAATACATTTTTTTAAATTATTGTTGTTTTGGGGTTGAGAGGGTTAAGGATGAACGTCTCATTAGTATTTATTGTTAACTTTGGTACTCAACTAGTAAGCCATTCTTTTTTCCCCTCCCCACTGCTGCTCAGAAGGAGCAATTTCTACATAAGTGCACTCTAGAGTGATGCATGGTACTGCAGATAATCTGTCCAATTACACATCAGACCGCTGAGTTCTCTGCAGTCACCTGACAAGTTAAAAAAGCCAAACTTTCAGCCAAGCTGCAGACTAGAGGCTCATAAATGTGTGTGCTGTCTTTGTTGTTGTTTAAAATAATTGCACATTTAGAGTCCAAAAGTAAGGTTTTAACCTGTTTCATTTACATTAATAAATCTTTCTATGGAACACTGAGAGAGGCTACATTGTATTAAGCCTATCAGACATTGTATTAAGCCTATCTGTGAATCAATTAAGAAGCAACCCTAACAAGACAGGTTCCTGAATGTGATTACTCATCAGTAATTTCATGTTTTACAACTAAAGTTGCCTTGAATTTACTATAGAAAGTGTTCTCTGTACTCTCCTACTAACTCTGACGCAAGGACAGAGTAAAATTGTCTTTAAATTAGTATAGACAATATGCATGTGCACGATACATCTAACAGCATTTTCATTCAGACTGCTGATTTTCGCATTGAAAATGGAACTCTTTCTAAAAAAGAGATCATATGAACTAAAACTTGAATTCTTTATCATTTGGCAGTTGTCTCAATCAGCCCATTTCCCAATCCATCAATTTGGCATTTCCATTAGTATCTTACATTTCAAAGCTATTAGTTTTCTAAAAAGCCAGGTTTGGCAACATGAATTTTTTTTATACAATAAAAATAATGTTTAAATTGTGGTCAAAACCATTTGAAAAGCTCTAACTAAAAAAAAAAAAAATTAAAACCAAACAAACAAGCAAACAAACACAACCTGAAAAAACACTGTTTCAGGCTGTAACCGCTCGGAAAAATGTAGTGTCTATGGCATTTTTGTTTGGCATCTATGATTTAAGAAAAGAAATAAAGAAAATGAATGGCACGTGGCAATTAAAAAGAAATTCTATCATATTCCACGTCTTGTCTCCATTTTGCCTTAGTCATTTCATTACTGTCTTCTGTGCATCTTTTTGATTTGCCATGTTATAGCTAACATCTAAATCCATATGCTACTACAACTATTGTTTGTGATTCCAATAGCCTAATCCACAGTGTGAAGACACTTTGAAAAATACCCATGTCAAGAATTTTAAAATCACAGTGTCAATACTTTTGATCTTTCAGAAAAGTACATACTGTAAAATAAGAATGAGTGATGGCTTAAATTGTGATGACAGTATTTTCCTGATCATATCTCTCTAGAGAAAACAGTTTACCAAGGAATGCAACTGGGAAAAAAGGCCATTGTACCTTTTAAAACAGTAATAAAGTGTGTGGGGAGGGGAGAGAGTGAGAAAAAGAGGGAAAGGAGAAACCAGCTTAATTTTCCCTCAATAGCAAAAAACCCTATCCTTTGTGAGTGCATGACTGATAATTCAAAACACATTGAGTCACAAGGTTTTGCCTAAAAAAATGAGGAAACATGCTGTGAATGTATTTCAGCATCTTTTGTTTTTCCTCAGTATAGTTTAAATAAAATCATAATATTTACTACAAACTCTGTGGACATTCACAGAGTCCAGGCCAGCAATAAATTAGTATTATGCAAGTCGTTTTTCACAGATAATACAGTCCCTCTTGTACATCTTCAATCGCCTGAAGGGCATTTTAGGGGGCCTACTAGGCACAGTTAGACCAGGTTGTACTCCTTCAGGTTTAACTGTAGGATAGTGTCCTTGACAGCAGCAAAGACGAAGCGGATATTCTCTGTGTCTGTAGCGCATGTGAAGTGGGAGTAGATAATTTTGTCACTGTCTGGATTCAGATCTACGAACATCTTCAAAATGAACTCTCGTGCTGCTTGTGCATCTCGCTGGGGTCCTGTTAGGTTAGAAAAGAAAGTTAGTTTTGCTAAAGCTAATCAAATGCATGAGTTTCTTCATTGTCAGGGAGACTCCTACTATGTCTTGCAATAGGTGGAAGAAAGTTGCAGTCTGTGATACCTGTATAAGAGAAATAGGGAAAGATTATTTTATAAATCAACTCACACCATGCTCTTCCTCTTTTCTTCCCAGGTAGGACCTTTTAAATAAAATTGAGGGAAATTTCAGAAATAAAATTATGCTCATGAGGGCATAAGTATTTTCCTGTTAATATTCCTCTTCCCCACCAAGATACACTTTTAAATAAGAATGAAATGGGAAATCTGTAACCACACAGGATGAGCAGAATAGAAATCAATTATTTTATAGTTAATTTTTCAGTAATTTCAAAGGGTTAAATTCCAAAGGGGTAGCTGTGTTAGTCTA
>ML685841.1:258578-270399 GCA_007922175.1 Pelusios castaneus | reverse complement strand
CTGCAGCTGTGCTAGGGGGCTGGCTGTGGGCAGTGCATGGTGGGACAGGTGCCCACCATGCACTGCTCTTCTTTCGCAAAGGAGCATTCCAAGGGTGAATGCTCCTTTGCGAAACAAAGTGCACGTGTGTACACGAGAAAGCGCTATATTTATAGCGCTTTACTTGTCCCGCAATAACTTATTGCGGGACAAGTATGCTCGTGTGTACATAGCCTAAGAGAGGGAGGTGTAGTGGTGAAACCAACTGTACTCTGATGGCCTTTTAAAGTCACTTGTTATTGCCTGTGGTGCACAGTTCACAGGAGTCCTTGCCTATGAGGGCTATTCAGAGTGTGCTCACCTAACTGCATGTATCAGAGAAAATCCTGGGAAGAAAAAGTTAGTAGCAATCACAACCAGCCCTGTCTCATCCACTGTACAATAACTGTAAAGTGAAGTAAGCAGCAACCATGGAACATATCCTGAATTTGTTTATTAAAAAAATATACACACACCGTGATATTTGAACGGCTAGCATGAGCATAGCAGCCCCCTTCCCCGAGAACAGTTAGACATAAAGAGTCAGTTTGAATTTCAGTACATGGGTCATCTTCAGTTCTGGTCTGTATTTCACTGGGTCCATGTAAAATCTGTCGACTGCACTGTTGCTGCTTCAAGCTGGGGTAAAAACTAGCGATTTGTCACTCAGCCCAACTACAATAAAGGCAGCAGTTGTAGCTTAGAGCAGTGGTTCCCAACCTTGTCAGTAACACAGCACACTTCAATGAGACAGACAATTCCATGGCGCACACACTTTTTTCAGCGGAACTGATTGCTCATAAATGTCACATTTACTTACATTTACTATGGTTATGGTCTTACCAGAGAGGTTTGTGACATAGTGCATTCACCAAGCTAAGGAAGAAGGATCAAATGCATTAATGTTTCAAATCCACCGGAAAAAAAACACGCCATCTCAATTTTGCCCTTTGGCCACTTACATTTAGAACGTTCACGTTTTAGAACTGAAAGACTGATACCTCGCTTTTAATTTGTAGATTAATTTTCATGAGTTTTATGAGCTGTAATTTTGGTTGGATAGAATATTGTTTAAGATGAATCAATGTCTTTTTTACATTGATTTTCATTACCTTTGTACAAAATTTCACGGCACACCTGAACAGTTCTCACGGCATACCAGTTGAAAACCACTGGGTTAGAGGAAACCACTGAAGGAAATGGCAGAGGTAATATCTGCTTCTTGTCTGATGGAATCAGTCCACATTTTAGCACTTCAAGTTTCCTTTTTAGAGCTCTCACTGAATCGTAAGTTATTTCTGGAAGTTCCAATAGTAGCAATGGCCAAGGGTGGCTTTCTTTTCTTCCCCATCTGCTCTTGGCAAAATGGATATTCAATTTTCCTTTATGTGGACCTTTTAAATAAAGTTATCCATGGTTTTATCACTTCCAGGCTAGTCTATTGGAATGTCCTCTGCTTGGGGATAAACCTGAAGTTCACTTTGAAACTTTAGATGATAAATGTAGCTGTCTGTTTGCTTAGTAGTGTATCTCACAGAGAGCATATTACACAATTTATACTAGTTTTCAGTTTGATCCTAGATAAAATTGAAGATCATGGTGTGGTCTCAAAGATCTCAGCAACAGTTTCTCTCCAGGCTTTACCTAAGAGGTGAGATCAGCTGGGATGCTCCCGCTCAGGATGCCCCTAAAACAACTAACCCTTTGATCCAACAGAGTCTGAATCTGCTGACTTTTAGGGCATGCTGCAAAGTCTTTTTTTGCACATAACTCTTTTGAGGGGGGAGAGGGGCAATGGGAGGATATAGGCTGAGTGGGAGAGATCTCAGACTCCAATCCTGCAAATACTTAAGCATGTGCATAGTTTACCCATGGGTGTAATGCTAAACATGTGCCTAGATGGTTGCAAGGTCAAGTCATGGTTCTGTTGGGGGATGAAAGAGAGTTAGCGCTGACAACGGATTTGTGATATTCTGTACTATTTCATAAAATATCAATTGTAAAAACAACCAGAACACTGGATAAATGTGGTTTTATGAATTGTAATAAACAAACAATGAAAACCTAAGAGTGGGTAACCTAGGCCAGGTCTACACTGGCCTTAAAATTCAATAGCAATCAACAAGTGTTACGCAAGCTGCAAAGAGAGGCTTGTATAACTCCTGTCGACTTCATAACTCCCCTTCAGAGTGGCATCTTCATTGTGTTGCGCCACTTGAGGGGATGGTTTTAGTAAGTCAATCTCCAAATTGACTTCACGGGAATTAACTGACCACTAAGTCGAACCAGAAAGATTGATCTGACTACAGCAAATTTCCTGTCGTCAGTGTAGATGTGGCCTTGCTCTGATACATCAGAACAGAGAAATACAATTTCAGATAAGTTTCTTCCATATAGAGTTCTTCTAATACTGCTTGTGTCCTGCTTTTCCTTTAAAAAACAAACCTACTCTCTAGTATAAGAACATGGATGCCAAACATTATTTCCTCCATCCTGTAAAGCTCATGTTGCTGAAGAGACAAACAATTTGATTTTCAAACAAATATCTAGTAAAGAAAAGTGCTGGATACTGCTGAATACTAATCTGTGAAGCCTGCTTGCAGCTTCTGTTCTGTAGATAAAAGCTTGAAGACCCCAAAGAACAAATCTGGTCACCTTTTCCACAGCTCCAAAAGATCCCTTTGGACCAGAACAATATGGTGCTATAATTCACGAGAGGAATCCCCAGTGTGTATGCCCCTCCCTATATGGTGGGGTGGGACATGTGACATGGACAGACTGGGGGAACTGTTGGCGAGAGACCAGACAATTTACTGTGATATGAACAGTCCCATCCTTCCCCCACTCCCTACTGAGGAAGGATTGACATGCCGAGTAAAGGTGCCATGCTGGGAAACAGTGTTACAGGTTGCCTGTTGAAAAGGGGACAATATAGACCTGCTCCTTGCATATCTCCCCAACACCTGGCTTGGCTACTCATGCTGGGCCCTGGGGTCTAGATTTGCCTGCAAATTAATCTCAGTGTAAACCTGGTAAAAATTGCCATGAAATCAAGAGTGAATCACCATCCTGCTTCACTCCTTTATTAAATTACTTCACAACTGTCAGCCCTAAATGTTCAAAAATCATGAGTCAGAACCAAACACTCATGAAATTGCCTTAAAAATACGATAATTTTAGAAGAAATATACTGAGGTTGTTTTTATTTTCCTTCTTGGTTTTTAATCTTTAGAACTTCATATAAGCTGAGAGTCTCACATAAGCCCATGGTTTCAGGAATTGACACTTTAAGGAAAATACAAAATATTGTGAGACTTCAGATGAATTCAGGAGAATTAGCAATGATCAATGTTCTAAGGAATGGCCGTGCTATTACCATGTCCTGCCTGTTCAAGCTTCTCAGTTCTCTCAGCTAGCACCTGAAAGCAAATGCTATTGATACAGGGATCAGTGGAACTGGAGGAGCTTTGCCCAAGTTGCTCAACTGACTCTTCTGAAGAGCCTTTTCATGAATGACCTATTTAATTCATCCATTTTGAAGGAACAGGCCAAAAAGCATCCATCCCTATGGCTCCCTCAAAAACAACAATCAAGAAAAGGAATCATACTTACTTTATAACTGTTGTTCTTCAAGAGGCGTTGCTCATATCCATTCCATTGTAGATGTGTGTGACCCCATGCACAGTTACTGGAAGCTTTTTTCCCCTTATCAGCTCCCATAAAAAACAGGAGGAGGAGGGCCAGCCGCCTCTCATATACTGCAGCATGTGCATTGGACTCCAGTGGCACCAAAGCCAGTTCTATGGAATCTACTAAGGGGGAAATAAGGGCATGCACACCTGGAAGGGAATCAACATGAGCAAGTGCTTGAAGAAGTTGATTTTCCCTGAATACTATGGAGAGAGTAATTTGCAGACCACCATCTGCACTGAGAAGACATAGGTAACTGAAAGATTATAGAAGAGAGGAAGTGTCTGGAGACAGCTCAAACCTCACACAGTTCATTTTAATTTTGAAGCTCAAAGACAGTTTTCACACACTGTTGGGGTTTTCAGGCAAAAGTTTTGCTCAGCACTTGTAATAATCTGAATGCCTCGATTTCCCTTGTAATACCAACTAGATATATTTGTCCTGTGGCACTTTTAAAGACTAACAGATTTATTTATCGCATGAGCTTTTGTGGGAGAAAATCCCACTTCGTCAGACGCTCATCTTCTGAGCGTCTGACGAAGTGGATTTTCTCCCACGAAAGCTCATGCGATAAATAAATCTGTTAGTCTTTAAAAGTGCCACAGGACTCTGTTGTCTTTCTACATTAGACTAACATGGCTACCCCTTTGGAATTTGACTAGATATATTTGGTTAAATTAGCCGCTGGTCTAACTTTACTAAATTCTGACCCACTATTTTTCATTTATTTTTCTCAGGTGTTATATACGCATCGATATACATTAGTAAGTAGCTGCTGCATTTTATCTCAGAGGTAGTTGCATTTCTCTGGTGGGAAAAAGGACTCATACTTAATTTGTAATGTACACTAGGATCTTTTTGAATAAAAGCTACTATGTAAAAATGTCAATATCATTAATTACAGAGTTTTGAATGCACTAGCATGATAAATTATGGCACTAAGGGTCAAAGAAATCCAGATGGAAAGATAGTCCTATAATTCAAGTTTTGTTTGTTTCATGATTTATAATAGTTTATAATACGAAGTTCCAACAATAAAATCCAAACGAGAAAATTTTAGTGTGTGGGGGGTGGGGCGGGTGGGATAACCCCCGAATATACCAACCTTGTAAAACTACTCAATTCCTATTCACTTCTGTCTTTTATTGCCATTAACCACACACACATAAGCTCAGTAATCAACCTGCAGAAGCAGGCTGCTGTTTACTACACTCACAAGCCCTAAGGTATGTTGCGGAATTGGTATGCTGGGGCCATAGCAGAAAAACTGAGAGGCGACATTTTCCTTGTCCCATTATTACTGAATTGTGGGGTGAGGGATGGGGAAAGGAAGCGCAATCCCCTAAAAATCTCCCCCCCCCTTAAAAAAAGCCTCTTGAGGACAATTCTTGAAGCACCATCAGTGATTCTGAAGCTCTCTGAAGGAGCTTTTCAATTTGTCTGCTAGTCAATTGTCATTGCTTGCTGACTTAGGACCCAGAAAGGATAATTCCTCAGAAGAAAAGGGACCACATATGTGGGACCCCTTCTGGATCAGCTCTTTTTGAACCCACACACAGCTAAGGTACAATGAATTAGAGAAAGATAATAATGGCCATTAATAAGAAGTAGCCTTAGGCATGTAGTGGGAAGGTTATTTGATTAGGAGGAGGGTTTCTCTCATACAACTCATTTTATTTTCATCATAAAGGATAAATGCAAATTACTTTTGTTAGCCATATCAGTGTTGCCTGTATTCAGTACTAATGGTAAGAAAACAAAAATATTGTAGCTCTGTATATTAAAGCTAACCAGCCTTTTTCAATAGCATAAGAAGATAACACTGATAAATTCCAAACCTTTATAAAGTCACCCTGCATATTTATATGGCACAATTATAAAAAACAGACTTTTGGAAGCTGTCCTGATCCTTCCAAAAACAAACAGTAATGTTGCTTGTCTGCCCAGAGCTGAACTTATTTGGAGGATATTTTCCTCTGATTCAGGAGAGTCAGAACATTGTATTACGTGCATTCTCATTCATTAAGTAATAAAATCCCTTATAAGGAAACCCTTGACTACTTTCGTCACCGGAAATACTAATTAGTTATACATTCTTGGGTTTATTTATTTAGAATCTACTGTAATAAAGAGGAATCTCAATTACTGGTATGATGTTTTTGCATTTGTATTTACAGTTAGATGTTTTTCAGTTTTTTAAAAATTTTCTGCATTGATTCTTGTGTCATAGAATTGCTCATTGGTTTTCTCAAGCAATTTCAACAACAATACAAGTTAAAAAGCTTGTAAGTAGATGAGGTTCCCATCATACTCGGAAGGGAACAGATACCTGGTTCTATGTAGTTCAAATTTGGGGCTTGTCTAGTGCAAATAATAATAAAATCTGGCTCAAAACCTGCAAACAGGCAACTATTAATAAGCAAGAAGGTGAAAATCTTTAGAAGTGACACCATGATTATTTTCATTTCAGAACCCTTTTGCTTGTGTGCTCCTCTTAGCGTTAATGTATGCGATGGGAAGAGAGCATCAGTTGTGCCCTTTCCTTGTCCTTATAAGAAAGGTAGAGGATGTTCCTTAAAGTCTTTTTTAAACTCTCCATGGTTTACAAGAATCTTTAGAAGCCACCAGCAACTGAAAGCCATCAATACCACACATCAGCAATCTCTGGCTTTTATTAAAAATAAAAGAGTCAAATAGTCACATAAAACCTTTTATCTCCGGTGATGTTTGCCAGAGGAGAGTGGGAGGTGAAGTGGGGAGCAGAGAGACCTCAAAGAAATCAAGTGGATGAAAAATTATAGCATATATTCCAAAGGAAACTAGACTTTCCAGTAAAATGTTCCATTGCAAATTCCTGAGCATGATGTCTATTATTACTGTTATGTATTATTATGACTTTTTGTTAAACAGTCTATCACTAAACAATTTAAGATAATTACAATGAAGAACAAGAGCTCTATGACTGATACAATAACTTTCTTCAACTCCCAAGACATATATTAGGGGAAGAGAAGAATTCATTTGATACCAGCAGTTAGTAACACACAAAGAATTTGGATTCAGCAAAGTATGCAAGCAAACATCCAACTTTAAGCACATGAGTACATTAATGGAACTACTCCTTTGCTTAATTTTGGGCACATACTTAAATTCTCTGCTGAACTGGGGTCCAAGTCACTCAAGATAAACTCTCCTATTTACAAGAGGGTGGGGAAAAAAATCAGCACTTCTGATTGGCCTCTTCAGGGCTTTTGCATTTGGAGAAAGATTTGCCCGTTGGTGTATTTCACTGAGATTTACCCATAATGAAAAAGTAGAATATATATATTACTTTTTTACTCTGAAGGCAGACCTTCTATTAAACATAATTATTTCCATCTGCTATGCACCACAGCTTTATACAGAGATTGGCTTCAGAATGCTGGTGACTGCTACTAATTATTGCATAGTAAAGGTGCGGCTATTAAATGAGAACAGATACTGTATCAGTTGATAGATACACAGCATAAATGCGTTTGTACAAATCCTAGCAGAATGGGGCAAGGATCTGTGACTGTGGCCCATAGAAGCCAATACAAATAAATAATAATGCTGATAATTATAATGTATTTACCAGTGCTTTTTTCGTAAAAAAAAAAAAAAAAAAAAAAAAAAAAGTGCCGGTACTCAGCCAGGGACCTGGGGCCACCGCCACAGGAGCAGAGGCTGCATCACTGTGCAAAAACTGGTGCTGGTACTCAGTACCATCACAAAAAAAGCCCTGGTATTTACTATATTTAAAGTTTATGTCCTGATGACATTCAACACTTCTCCTCTGACAGCTGAGATCAGTTGGTACTCAGATTGACTGCCTGCAGACCTAAATGGGTAAAACTGTTGTCAGATTTCAGTTTCTTCAGTGAGGAGCCCTCACTTCTGAATATTTTCCTGCTTCCCTGCCCCCCCAATGGCATTTATAAACCCATCTATTTATTTACCATTTTCTGTTGGAAGGGACTTTAGGTGATGGTGCAGTTTTATATAGATTGTGAGAGGACCTAATTATTTCTTAAGCAGTGAGCAGGAAAAGCACTCTGGGTGCTGAGATACAAATGAACTGACTAAGCATTCCACTTGGTTTAAGTAAAACCACAAACACAGAGCTTTTACCGTGATAGAGATTTCCACAGAAAAGCTGTGGTACATTTTCTTTAAACTAATCACTCTTGTTAGCCTAGACATTCTTGTTATAGACGCAAATCAGCTTTCATAGATCCAGTGATAACAGATAAAACCACTTCTTATTCCCCCAGATGTGATCTGTCTAATGATTTCACCTGGTATTCCTTAAAAGTTCTCTTGAATTCTCTATTGTCCATTGCTAACAACAGCCTGTTCCACTGCACAATTTTCTCCTTCACTAACCACATCCATAATTGAAATGCTGTTATCAAGACTGATTGCCAGAGCTCAACACAGAATTGTGTGCGACATTCTCCTACATGTGACACAGAAAATAAAATAAAATAAAATAAAATAAAAGCCTGGACTATTTTTTTAGATTTGTGATATAAAAAAACTGTATTGGACATTAGTTACCTTATCCTTTTAATGGTTTGCCACAGAATGATGTATATATTAATGGATTATTTTAACTGGAGCAGGAAATTAGTTCCAATTTATGGGGAAAATCCAACATTCTTTTTCCACTCCTTCAACAGACAAACTCTTATTGGAAAGAATTAAAAGTATTTGCCCTGATGTGTAGACGGACTTTTAAAAAGTGATTTTTGTATGAATTTATTCAAAAATATAAAATAATGATAGCACATACTGTATGTGCTGAATGTATTCTTCAAACCTGATACACAGATCAGTATAATCATACACAGTGAAACGCATGAACAAAGATAAAACTGGCATTCCACTGGCTGCTATTACCTATATCTACCAAAAAAAAACTTCCTCCAAGATTAATGACAAGAATACAAGAGAAGAAAATGTCTCGTTTGCATACTTAATTCAGTGATCCATCAACAGCTGCTGTTCATCTCTCTGCTTCCTTAGCTTTGATTTATGTAGGTAACAGACTATGAGATGCAGGATTTATTTCAACTGCTTTCCTTGTTATTTTTTTCTATTTCAACTGCTCTCTCCTTCAAAAGGATTATCATTTTGAAATAAATGGCAGAGTTCTGTACTTCCAAATCAGAAGAAGTCATTTTTAAAAGTTTAATCAGTTTAGGAAGTTTGTCACAACCTGAAGGATGCCAGAAGACATGGATCCGTGCACCCAACTGTCAATTAGCAACGTTCTGGATCAAAAGTAATGGACCAACAATGTGGTTAAAATTATCTGGTGTAATCAACAGATATATACATGAAAACAAGTAAGTAGAGCTAATGGAATGATCTTAATTGACCCCAAAACTTAACCAACTTCAGTAATTTCTTCTGATGTGTGAACTATTCTTGATTTCTACCGATGTATTAGCTATTGATAAATACTGTCAGTAGAACTGCTTGAAAAATATAAATTGTGAAAAAAATAAGATTTTTTTTTTTAAATGAAGCTCAGCATCTTCCATGGAATTTTTTTCAGTGAAAAACCTTGAAACAAAATGAAAATTGAAAACTGAGAAAATAAAACAGTTTTAATTTTTGGAGGGCATGCATTGAGGAGCTTTTACACCCCTTTTACTTTATCTATCTCTTCCCCTCTTTTCCCCTGGAAAAAGGAAAGGAAAGGAAAATTATTAAATAAATAAAACTCCCCAATTGAAAAAAATTAGAACAGAAAATACTAGAATGTTTGAGAAAGATGAAACAAATGAAAGTTTTATATATGAAAGAAAAATTTTGGTTTAGTTTTATTTCAAATTTATTTTACTGAAAAATTCCAAACAAATAAATTTTTTTTTCAGTACTCTAATTTTTCTGTAAGGCTTTTGCTTTTACTTTTAACCCAATCTTTGAGAAAAATTGTCAGACTACGAGGTTTCATGGAACATTATTTGCTATACTTTATTTGCAATTTGTGGTATTTGATTGGTCATATGATTTCTCCTTCCTGACCAAACTTTTTAAGAGGAATAACCAATGTTGAATGATGAATTATGACTAGTGAAAAATGAATCTCGAGTCATACATGTCTGCCATGAATGCAGGATAATTTCACAATTACCACTGGTAATTTGAATAATTGTGAATAATGAATAGCATGAAATTCAAGCACAGCAGTCAGCTGTACAAATTTCTTATACATAAATACATTTACAAACATGCTACACAAGTATACTCTGTACACTTGGTATAGATGCATATTAAACCTTTTCTCTGGTTTGAGTACACATCAGCTATTATATGAGAAACAAATGTGTATGTGTATTTAAACACAAACACAAACACAAACACAAACACACACACAAACACACACACACACAAACACACACACACACACACACACACACACACACACACACACACACACACTCTTCCTTTTTTCCAGGGAAAAAGATAGGACGGGAAGGAAAAAGTAAAAGGGGTGAAAAAGCCACAAAACCCCTGCCCTCAAAAAATTAAAAGCTGTTTTATTTTTTCAGTTTTCATTTTGCTTCAAGTTTTTTCTCTTGTGCACATGCATGTGTATATTGAGCCAATTCTCCTTTACATCAAGGGCACTTTATACTGCTCTGACAATGTGAAGGGGCTTTAAAGTAAGAGTAAATTGTATTTATGCCATTGCTAGACCAGTATAATGTTGTTGAAGTGTAAATGTAAATTATGCCAATAACATTTAGCATATAATGGCAGGTTGCAAATAGAGCTATAAAATATTTCATAAGCAAATGCTTTAGGGATTGTAAGAAGGAATTTTGGAATTGTTTTCATGAAAACTTGTATTATAAACTAAAGTAAAATGAAATTGAAACCAGCTGCTCCTGGTATGTTGTACCCTACAATTAATGCACATATTAATCATGTTAAATCTTTCCTAAGCTAGCAATATTGAAATTTGCACTCATTGCCTCTGGATCCAAAACTATCATAAACACAACTATTCTGAATTGAGCTTTAGTTTATTAATTTGTTATACTAATAAAGGGGATAAAAGGAAATACTGTAGGGAAGATTAGGTCAGAAAAAGATTACCTAAACTAGCTTATAATAGTTCCTGGGCTACTACAGAAAGATTTCCTAGTGATTCACTTGCAAAGGTATTCACATGTATGCAGGCACAAACATTTGCAGAGGTTTTTCCTACGTTTCCTTTGTTCTTTCCTTCAGCAAATGTGTATGAGTTTTTGCTTTGTACCATAACATTCTTTTAATGTTCTCATTCACTTCATCTTATTTACCTTGAAATAATATTAACTGAAGTGATTCACCCAATTTGCAAACACAAATATTGGTATAATGCACCAATACAAGGAGCTGATTGAACCAATAATTATGTCAGAATACAACAAAGCATGTACTACTCTAGGACAACATTATTTCCTTAGTAAGTATCTGAGACACATTTTGTACTTAATTCACAAACATTGTGATTTAAGTAACAGAGCCTATAGTTTTTATGTAGTTTTTAATGCACTATTCCCATTAAATCAAATACAATGAGATTTCACTTTGATTTTATCATTGTGTGTTCCTTTTTTACTATATAAAAATGTTAGGAATAAATTAGTTTGTTTCAGTGTGGGGAGAGGAAGAGGGAGTTTGTAATTTTATATATATATATAAATATAAATACAGACACACACAATGTTTTCCTTACTTTTTGCCAAATCCAAACCTTTACTCTTGGTCTGATTTTTTAGCAAGTCCCAGTTTGAGAGATGAAAAGGGAGTACATTTATTTCTTACATAAATTTTAAAAGTCTATATTATTAATTTAAATGTGAAAAAGCCAAATTTCTCTTTCAGCATTGTAATAGAATTATATATCTTTATATTTGTCATCTCTTGGAGAAATCACATATTACTTTTACAGTTGCAGAAATACCATATTTTTCGGACCATAAGACGCACCTGACCATAAGACGCACCCAGTTTTTAGAGCAGGAAAACAAAGAAAAGGGAAGGCGAAGAAGAGAAAAAGGAAGGAAAGAAAAGGGAAGGCAAAGAAGAGAAA
>ML685841.1:176894-253578 GCA_007922175.1 Pelusios castaneus | reverse complement strand
TCTGACACCCTTCTGGCCGATGTAATGGCCACGAGGAAGGCCACCTTCCAGGACATGCACAGCAGAGAGCAGGAAGCTAGAGGCTCAAATGGCGGGCCCGTCAGCTGGGTCAGGACCAGATTTAAGTCCCATTGCGCCACCGGTGGACGGGTGGGGGGAAAGAGCTTATCGAGGCCTTTGACAAAACGTTTGACCATCGGGGCCGAAAAGACTGTGCCCCCTTCCGCTCCCGCATGGAAGGCCGAGATGGCTGCCAGGTGGACTTTGACCGAAGCGGATGCCAAGCCCGAAGACTTGAGATGCCATAGGTAGTCGAGGATATCCGGGAGCGGGGCTGACCTCGGAGCAATCCCTTTGTCTGCCATCCAGGTCGAGAACCGTTTCCACTTCGCCCCATACGCGGAGCGAGTAGAGGGCCTCCTGCTGTTGAGCAGAACCTCCTGGACCTCCTCCGAGCACAGTTGCTCGTTTGGGGTCAACCACTCAGGTACCACGCCTTGAGGTGGAGCGATTGGAGGTTCGGGTGCAGGAGTTTTCCGTCGTCCTGCGACAATAGGTCCGGCAACAGGGGTAGATCTATCGGGGCTCTGGACGAGAGGTTCCAGAGAGTTGTGTACCAGTGTTGCCTGGGCCATGCTGGGGCCACCAGAATCACTGTGGCCTTGTCGTGCTTGATCTTTAGAAGCACCTGGTTCACTAAGGGTGTCGGGGGAAAGGCATACAGAAGCTTCCCTGTCCACTGGATCGTGAACGCGTCCGCTATGGAGCCCGGGCTTTGTCCCCTGAACGAGCAGAAACTCGCGCATTTGGTGTTGGAGCTTGAGGCGAAGAGGTCTAGACGGGGAGTTCCCCACCTCTGGAAGACCTCTCTCAGGACCTCCCATTTCATTGACCACTCGTGGGTCTGAAACTTCCTGCTGAGGTCGTCGGCCAG
Organism: Pelusios castaneus; assembly: GCA_007922175.1. NCBI lineage: Eukaryota > Metazoa > Chordata > Testudines > Pelomedusidae > Pelusios > Pelusios castaneus. The sequence continues at coordinate 252,644 of ML685841.1, read as the reverse complement.
TGTGTTCTGCGACCCCGGTAGGTAAGATGCTATCGGCAGGATTGAGTGTATGATGCACAGCTCCCAGAGGGCGAGTGCTTCCTTGCAGAGATGGGAGGAGCGGGGACCGCCTTGCTTGTTGATGTAATACATGGCAGTTGTATTGTCTGTCTGTATGGAGACTACTTTCCCTTTTAAGTGCTCCTTGAATGCCTGACAGGCCAGACGCACTGCCCTGAGCTCCTTCACGTTTATGTGTAATGGGAGCTCCTCTATCCCCCAGCGGCCCTGTGTCCTCAGCTGGCCTAGGTGTGCCCCCCAGCCCAGGTCTGACGCGTCTGTTACCAACGAGATGGACGGGCTCGGGGCTTGGAAGGGTAGCCCTGCGCAGACTTGGTCCTCCTGGCACCACCAATCTAGGTCCTTCAGAGCCTGCGTGGAAGGGGCCACTATCATGTCGAGATCGTCTCGACTTGGGCGGTACACTGACGCTAGCCACCGCTGAAAGGGGCGGAGACGTAGTCGAGCATGCCTGACCACGTAGGTACAGGCCGCCATGTGCCCCAGTAGCCTTAGGCACATCCTTACTGAAGTTAGTGGATGTTTCTGCAACCCCCTTATGGTATCTCGGATTACTTGGAACCGAGAACGAGGAAGTGATGCGCTTGCTACTGTCGAGTCCAGGACTGCTCCTATGAACTCTATCCGTTGGGTCGGCACTAGGGAGGACTTGCGCTGGTTGACCAGTAGACCAAGACGACTGAACACGTCTTGTATGATCTGCAGGTGGAGAGACACCTCTGATGGCGAACGGCCTCGTACCAGCCAGTCGTCCAGGTAAGGGAAGACCTGAACCCTTCTCTTTCTGAGGAAGGCTGCCACTACTGCCAGGCACTTGGTGAATACCCTGGGTGCTGCAGCAAGTCCGAACGGGAGGACCGTAAATTGGAAGTGCCTGTCTCCCACTTTGAAGCGCAAGAACCGCCTGTGACGCGGGGTTATTGCTATGTGGAAGTAGGCGTCCTGCAAATCGAGGGCGGCATACCAATCTCCCGGATCCAGGGATGGGATAATTGAGGCCAGTGAGACCATGCGGAAACGAATCTTGCGTAGGAAGCGATTCAGGAACCGCAGGTCCAGGATGGGACGGAGGCCCCCTTTTGATTTGGGAATGAGGAGTATCTGGAGTACACCCCTTTCCCTTTCAGTTCTTGAGGAACCTCCTCTATCGCCCCTTTCTCCACGAGGGTCTGAACCTCTTGGGCCAGCAGTTGTTCGTGAGATGGGTCCCTGAAGAGGGACGGGGTAAGGGGGGGGCGGAGCGGGGGGGGCGAAGAGAACTGGAGTGAGTATCCATGCTGCACCGTGCGGAGTACCCATTGGTCCGAGGTAACTAGGGCCCAGGCACGGTGGAACCGGGATAACCTGTTGAGGAAAGGCAAGGGAGTTGGATCCGCAGCTATAATTGGTACGTCGTCCCCGATCGTACCCTCAAAAGGGCTTCTTAGGCCCGGAGGGATGGCGCTGCCCTCCCTGGTTCTGGTCCGGGGGGCGACGGCTTGCCCTGCGCCCATTACGGCCTCTCCTCCTGTCCCAGTCTTGGCGCCGTTGGTATGGGCGAGCCGATGCCTGCGGCTTAAAGGGCTTTCTTTGCGTCGCTGGGGCATGGAGGCCCAGTGATTTCACCATTGCCCTCGAGTCTTTGAGGGACTGAAGCCTGGAGTCTGTCTGAGACGCAAACAGCTCCGGCCCTTCAAAGGGCAGGTCCTGAATGGTGGACTGGACCTCGGCGGGCAGGCCCGAAGCTTGGAGCCACGAACTCCTCCGCATGGTGATGCCTGATGCCATCACCCTGGCTGCAGCGTCCGCTGCGTCCAGTGCCAACTGAAGGAGGGCTCGGGACACCACCTTCCCCTCCTTAGACATAGCTGCCAGCTCGGACCTCGAGTCCTGGTCCAGCTTGTCGGTCAGCTTATCGAGGGCCGCCCATGCATTAAAAGTGTATCTGCTGAGGATCGCTTGTTGGTTGGCGATCCTCAGCTGGAGACCCCCCGAGGAGTACACTTTACGGCCAAACAGGTCCAATTTTTTCGCGTCCCTCGACTTAGGCGTGGGACCTTGGTGACCTTGCCTTTCTTTCTCGTTGGCCGTCTCAACCACCAGCGAGTTCGGGACCGGGTGGGAGTAGAAATGCTCGTAGCCTTTAGCGGGGACAAAGTACTTTTTCTCCACCCGCTTGGCTGTTGGAGCGATAGAGGCCGGAGTTTGCCACAGGGTTTTGGTAGTGTTCTGCACTGTCTTAATCAGTGGCAGGGCCACCCTGGAGGGACCCTCTGGGAGGAGGATGTCCACCATTGGATCCGCTTCCTCCATGACCTCCTCTGCCTGGAGGCCCATAACCTTCGCCACTCTCCTAAGCAAGTCCTGATGCGACCTGCTGTCATCTGGGAGAGTGGCCGGCTTTGCTCCTGCCACCGCCTCGTCCGGTGGAGATGAGGACGACTCTCCAGTTGGGTCCGCCGGGGGGTCCAGCGCTCCTGAGGGCTGTGGGTCCTCCCTCGTTGAGGGGTCGACCCGGGTCCTTCCTGCCCGGTCCCGGGCAGGGGCCCTCCCCAACTCTGGAGGAGCACTTGCTGTGCAAGACGGCTGGTGTCTTGACGACAGAGTGGAAGGAGGCCTGTCCGACAAAGGGCCCTGGGCCTGATGGTATGCCCACGGGGTCCAGAATGGCCACTGTTGGGGTGGTTGCCACTGGCGCCCGTCCCCATGGCCAGCCTCTCTCCTCCCGGAGCGGCTCCTGCTCCGTCTGGCGGAGCTCATACTGTCGCCCGACTCGGACGAAAATCTGCTCCGTGGGGACCAAGGTGGGGCTGTGCCGCGGACCGGAGAATAATGCCGCCCCGCCGTCGGGGTCAGTACTCGCGGTGCCGACGGGCGGCGGTGCCGCGAAGATTCACGGCTCAGGCGCTCAGGTGGGGACCGGTACCGTGGGGCCCCTGCTGCCGCCATCACCGCTGGTGGAATAGGTGATCGGTGCCGCTCCGGGGGCGAAATATATTGGGAACGCTCCCCGTGGGCCTGGCCTGTAGGTGAAGGCCGCGCCTGCTCCAACGGCGAACGGTGCCGTGGAGGGCTTCGGCGCAACAGCGCCGGTTTCCCCTTCGACGGCACCGATCTATGCGGTGCCGGAGGGTGGGTCTCTGGAGCACACGGTGCCGTGTGTGCAATGAGATCTCGAGCCGCTTCGAAAGTCTCTGGCGTCGAAGGCAGCTGGAGGTCCTCCTCCAGGATCGCCCTGGTGGGTGAGGCGTTGGACCCCGGACTCGACGAAGCCTTCTCGCGGCCCGGAGTCAACGGGGTCGGAGCTTGCAGCTCCTGGAGCTGACGGTCCGAACCCGGTACCGTTTGCGCTCCTTGCTTTGAGCGCTTGACAGGCGATCTGCCTCTGTCTGCGCGCCTCTTCTTTTTTGCCGGACCAGGAGAGAGAGAGCGGTGCCGTGGTGGCGGTGCCGAGTGCTTCGGTGCCGGCGGCGGTATTCGGTGCCGTGGTTCCTTCGCCGATTTGGCGGGCCTCGGTACCTCGCCAATGGTCTCTGGGGCGCTCCGCACCGACGGTGCCGCGCTGGACCCGGCTCCCCCGGTGCTTGCCGGCCGCAAAGCGTCCTCCATTAGGAGGAGTTTGAGTCTGTGCTCCCTCTCTTTTTGGGTCCTTGGGCGGAACCCCCGGCAAATCTTGCACCGTTCTCGGAGGTGGGACTCCCCCAAGCACCTCAAACACTCACGGTGCGGATCGTCCAGGGGCATGGGCTTACGACAGGCCCCGCAAGCCTTGAAGCCAGGCATGCCCCGGCCCCGAGACGGGGCTCTTCGATGGAAGAATCGACTCCAATGGAAGATATCTATTAACTAGGGTACTGCTAGTGAACTAGCCAATGTTCCAGCGACCGTCAGGGCGGAAAGAAGGAACTGAGGGGGTAGGGCCGGCTGTAGCTTATATAGAGGTGCCGCAGCGGCGCCACTCCAGGGGGCGCTACAGCCGGCCCCTACGGGATCTCTAGGGGAAAAAATTCCGGCGTTCCGTGCACGAGGCGCGCACACACCTACTATGGAATGGACAGGAGCAATCACTCGAAGAAGAACAAAAATTATTAATGTTTAAAATGATATGTATGTGCTAAATATAATTTCTAATAGGAGACCACTCTCACATATAATCCTTATCTTCTCTTTACATCCTTAGAACTATCAACTGACTTGCATTACAAAGTATTTAGAAAGCAACTTCTGCTTTTTTAGCTTATAATGAGCTCCCAGATTCAAGTTTAGATTCCAGTTTTTTTGCCTGTAAATCACATAATAAATGAAACTACCAGGAATGATTTGAGGTTTTTGAGTTTTTAAATCATGGCAAAATGAACTACTTAACTGGCTTAAGAAAATGCTAGACCCACGCAAACGGACTGCATCTAAATCTTGCCATTATTCGCTGCACAATATCTCCAACATCTGGATCTCTTCTCCATCCACACATCTCAAACTCTGATCCAGACTCTCATCATCTTGCCTAAAGCACACCCCACCTCTCTGACCTTAATAAAAGCCATATTGCCCCAATTACATCTATGCAAAATCCTGCTACAAAAATACTTTTCCTGAGTTCTTGCTTTGCCCTCATAACCTTCCCCTTCTCGGGGGAACCAAACTACATCTTTTAATTTTTAAGGTTTTTAGTTGTCTATCCTCCACTTTGCACATCATCTCTTATTTGATTCCTGCCTTCATTCTGCAATTACATTACAACCAGCAAAAGATTGGAAAAAATTTAAAATGTTCTTCTCCTTAATCCTGAGTTACAAATATGTATTTAAAATTCATATCTAAGTGTATATTTCTCTTTTCTTTATAAAGCAGACAAACTCTAACCATAATGAATTAAACTCTCTCTCTCTTTTTTCCCCATTTATTTTGTGTGCTAGAGGCCCAGAGGAGGCCACTAGAACTATTTTCAAATGGCATCTTCTATCATTATTTATATTGTTCTACCCAATCTCTCTTGTAGCTTTTTTTTGTCTATAATGGTATCAGGTTGGTAAATTCAGTATCTGCTGTCTGACATCTCAGATAAGAGCATTTCAGTCCATTTATCAAAAACTCATGACCCCATTTATTTTCAGTGATATTAAACAAAGTTATTCTAGTTAGGGTTGAGTAAGTGAGATGTCCCAGAAGCATTGACCCATTTATGGACACGGAAATGAGGATATTCAAACAAACAAATTCCAATAACTCTTAATTGAAACGATACAACATTTACGTTAATAACAATTAATACATTTAACGATATTGAAATGATTTTCCACCTACAAACTCCATAAATTGACACTGTCCACTGCACTGTCCATCCAGTTCCCTTCCTTATGAGATAAACAGGAACAGTTATTCCTCTTCACTCATTCCTGCATGCCTCATTGCTTCAAGATTACAAACAATGACTAAACTTAAATTTTAATATATTCCCTGTACAAAATGCATTATAATATCCCTGCTCCACTTCCATATCTTTAACATATATAATGGCAATATATCACTTTTTAACACCCAATCACCAATTTATAGAGAGGAATCAAAGTTACCGTGCCACCTATTTCTTACACTATGCAACATTATAAGAGATAATTATAACATTATAATAAAATTGTAAACATATGTATAATATATAATTTTACAATTTACAATGTGTGTGTCTAAGGATGAACAAATAAATATCCATGCATTATATGCACATACACACGAATATATTTGTTGCATATGGTATAAAGGTTTAATGATATATATTGGAAATGGCCGCTTTACTTGCAAGTAACCAAGTCATGAGTTATGCTAATTTAAAAAAAAAAATCTTTATATCACACAAATATGTAATTTATCTATGGCATATTGCAGGAAAGCTCTTTTGCAAATATTTTAAAGAGTTAAACATTTTATGGGGACTATCTCTGTGTCCCTCCACCTGTATGATCAAGTGCCTTAATTATCAGGAATCAGTACAGTACAGTGCTAATAGGCGGCCTTAAAATTTTTTTAAAGTGACAAGAGAAAATATTTTGTCTCTGTAACCTATATTAAATATGATAACTCAAGGCCTCCTAGGGTTGTAAATTATTGCTTGCTCTCACTGGTATTCTGGTAATCTTCCCTACACAGTAGCATAAAAGCTTAATATTTCTAGCCCTACTGGGTTGTAAGATATCATACCTTAAAACTATGAGATTGTAGGCATAGGAAAGTGGCTACTTGCCCAGGATTGGCTTTTCTTCAGGTATAAAACATTCAGTTAATTATTTGCATGCTCTAGCCAGCAGGCTGCAATTTTATGAACCTATCCAATGCAAAATAGCCTCATCAGCTACTGTCATTAGTGTCCATCTATGCTCCAATTAAAAACCTATGCAGCCATGGACTGTAGCCTATGGCTCCACCATCTGACTCAGGCTTGTGGGGTTTAGGCTAAGGGAGTATTCAACGGCAGGGTAGACATTAGGTCTTGTGTTGGAGCCTGAGGTCTAGGACCATATGAGATGGGAGGGTCACAGATCTCAGTCTGCTGTCTGAGCCCAAACTTCTTTTAACTGTGTCCGGACACCTCTGCAACTGCAGAGACATTGGCAGGATTAGTTAAAGTGGCCATCTGTGCAAAACCTCACCTCAGCCTAGCGGTCTCCAAACTGTAGAAGAACATCCAGGGAAGTCTAGCAGAAAGCAGGGAAGGAGCATCACCCAGCCCTGCTCTGCTCCAGCCTCAGACCTACCCCCAGCCATGGCCCTGGCCCTCAGCCTGGCTGCAGCCCATGACCAGGCTATAGCCCTGGCCCAGCCTTGACGAGTGCCTCACTCCCAGCCACAGCTACAGCCACAGGTCCGGCCTCAGCCAAAATCCTGCTACTGGGGCAGGGAGAAGGAGGAGGGAGAGGGATGGACACCAAGTAAAAATTTGGGGACCACTGTATTAGGCTTACATTAAAATAAGGAACAAGCATTACAGACTTCTTTGGATTTTGTTGAATGTCTGGAGAGTGCCATGGGCTAGAAACACTTATTATGCCCACACCCACATTCAAACAAACTACATTTTACTAATGTGAAATCAATACACACTTCTCTTATGCTCCCCAGGACTGGAATGTCAGGGGTGGCAGTGAACAGAGCAGCACACTGGGATCTCTCCGACCTCTATCCATAAAATAGTGTCAAACTGGATGAGAGAAAGTGCAGCTCACGGAAGGGCAGAACTGAGCTCCCTAAAGAGGTGTCTAAGTCAAAGCTGTACTAAATTAGATCCAGATCTGCAAGAATCTAGGCCAAAAGCTGCCAGAATACACACATATACATGGAATACAGAAGTTAGACACAGAAAGCCTGGTTTGAACTAATGCTATGAACACCAGATTCCAAAGTGAAAAACAAAAAGATTCAGAAGTTTATTTTCATTGGGGTTAATGTGCATAGTAAATATTTGGGGAGAGTGAAGGGGGACCCATCTTCATGATGCAAGGAATTTCACAGCTTTATATGTTTTTAAAGAGAAATATTGAAAAATTAGAATAGCTTTATAAATAGTGTTTTTCGACAAAAATCAAGACTTGAAATAAATTCAAGATTAGGAGTATGGTAATTGTGGGGATGGAGAGATCTTTTTGCTTACAAAGACTGATCTCAAATCAGAACAACAAAACATTTTAAGTCACATCACTCAGCTTTCAAAAGTTAGCATGCCACAGTTGAAATCAAAAGTATTATACCTGAGAGTAAGCCTTTGAGTCGTGAACAAAAACTGACAAGAAATATTTGACACTGAGAAATAAACATTCAATGTGGTCCACAAGTGCTCCTTGGCTAAAATCCCCATAGTCTATACTGAAAATTTACTGCTCAAACGACAAGAACAGCATTTGCAAAAGCTAAAACTTCCCACAGCAACATACTGAAATTAACGAACAAAAGACTCTTTGCTTCAAATCAAATTTCTGGCAAAACTGCTTTCCAAGAGTCTTTTGTTTCTCTCGTTTCTCTTGTGAGCAATTCATTTCCATGATGTGGCAACATGAGCACAGACAATAGATGCACCCTTCTTGTCCATCACTCAGGTATCTAATCTGCTTTTGAGTTTTCTAATGCCCACATTTCTTTCTAAACCTTCAGCAGAAATAGAAAGTTAGTCTACACAACAGTCCCTACATTTAGCCAATGTTCGGGAGATTCAGGAGCACAAGTTGAATCAATTGTTATTTGGAGGATTGCTCCTATATCACTGAAAATCCCACTCATCATAAATTTCACATCTTTGAGTCATTTTGGTACTGCCATGTCTAGGGGAAAATTTAGCAGTCAAGAGAAATTTGTTTTTTGAGACGTGTCTGGTAACAGGTGAGAGGCAGGGAGTGAAAGTAGTCAAAAAACCATTAGGCAGAAGTGGAAGGAGGAATGTGAGAAATTAAAGAGGAGGTAGAAGGATGCTTGGAGGGGGAATTAGACTGTTCCTCTACTTTCAGCACATACCACATAAAGCATTTCAGCTGAAATGGATGGAGCACAACGCTGTGGGGTTCTTTACAATTCCACGATGGAAGCGATCCCTCAGTCAACTGGGGAAATGATGACTGCTCTGAGGAGGGATGCAGATTATCAGAGCTCTACCTGATCCAGCTAGTACAAGAATTGGCTGCAGAACCTGATCTGTCAGGACAGGAAATTGCTAGAGGATACCCCTTCCCCACAAAACTCCTCAAGAAGGATGAACAATGACCTAGATTTCCTAAACCCCTCTTTATTGGAAAGGCAAATTTTGATAGTCCTTCATACATCTCAGAAATGCCACAGAACTTGCTACTTAGGCAGAAGTTTGGAGCATGAGTTGGGGAAGGAAATCTCCACAGAAAGATCTGAGAGAAAATTAGGGTGGGCATAATGGCCCACCTTCTTTATGTGGAATAGCTAGAGAGGATGAAAGCTATGGCAACAAGCTCCCTCCTCCCCCATTCTACAGACTAAAGTGATATCCCTAACAAACTCTCCCTTTGGCCTGGTCTACACTGCAGACTTTTGCTGACCAAAGTCAGGGTTTCTTGTGCCAAAACAGTGGTGGCGTACACACTGCAAACACCCCCCGGCTGACCCAACTTTTCTGATTTTGTGACAAAATAAAATCACTTCAGTGAGAGCCGTAGAGATTTTTGCACCAAACATCTGGCAACAAAGCATCAGAGTAGACACCGAACTTGGTTATGCTACAGTAAATGGCCTCCACAGAGTGTTCCACAACGCCCACCCTGACTGTTCTGGCTATCAGTCTGAACTCTGATGTCCTGCAGCCATCTGTCCCTCCCCTTTTAAAATCCTGGGATTTCTTTATACTTTTCTCTGTCCACTGGAACAGGAAAGAGAAAAGTTTTCCTTGGTCACTCTCTGTTCCTATAGTGATGGTAATCCTGTCTAATAAGAATAGGATGCAGAGGAGTAATTTTCAGGAAGAAGAGATCTAGATAGAATGCCCTCAGTTCTGGGAGACTGATAATTTTTCATTCTTTCAGGGAAGACTGCCCCGGAACAACCTTGTGAACAAAACAGATCCCCCATCAACTGAGGCAGGCATACACTGATTTCTGTAGTTATTCCTGGAGAGGAAGCCCTTTTCAGGAAATGCCAATTTTAAACTGATCTTATGCCACTGGAGACTAACCAGGGTCAATCACATTTTATCATCAGTTTGTGTTAAACAACTTCAACTTTCCATTTGCTTTTAAAGGAATAATCACGTAGTGGTAAGGAACAAACTTCAAAAAGTTGGGAAGTTCTGTTTGGACAACCATTCCAAGTTTCAGATGTTTAATATAAAGAGTATCCAGACCCTCAGTGGTTTGGAAATCAGGCTGTATATCTGTCATAACATGTTTCTCCCTGTCTGATTTCCAGTGCTTTCTGGGCTCAACTGTGTCTTGAAAATGCCAGGAGAATAGCTCCCTCTTGATACTTCAGTTTCTAGTCCATGGCTAAAACAGGATAGCACAGAGAAGAAACAGAAACAAAACATTAACCAAACTTTTTAATGATTCAAAAATTTTAGGCTTGGTTTGGGTATAGGGCCAAGTTTTGATTAACTCTCGTTTTAGCTGAACCTATTCAATTCCTTAGTTTTTAGACCAAGCTGACAAGAGGGGTGGGGGGAGACGACAATATGAAAAACTGTCAAACCATTTTAAAAAGTTTTAGAAATGCACTGTGAATGTAATGTTATATATTGTTGCATATAAAGTAGATCAAAAATACACTCTACATATGGGCCCTCAGCTACAATTCCTATAACAGACTTTTCATTAAGCCTCTCACCACTGTCCAAACTAACTTCAGTCATGCTCTGTTCTCTTCAGACAGAGGCTGTCATGCACTATGAACTAGCCCTCACTGCGAGGGATATCCCTTCATTTAGAACCAATGTACCATCATTCCACATTAAACGTGGTATCATCTCAGTGCTAATAAAATAAATTATTTGGATCACAGATGCAGAATCATGAAAGTGAGGTGGGTTGTTTTGTTTTGGTTTTTTTTAAGTCCTCTACAATGAAGATATTAACCCAACACATTTCAGGCACAGAGCTCTCATGTGAATAAACATTGTTTATGCCACGTGAAGGGTTTATTATGGTTTCGAGAGGTGCATAGAGTAATGTGCATCCTCTGAACTGATGTGAATTTAATGCGTTAAGCTTTATGCAGCATTTTTCTTATGCCCATAATTTTGCCTCTTTGTCCCACTTTTGGGCTTTGGTGAAAGCAAAGTACTGCTGATACAGCAGTCTACTTTAGAATATTACACTGCTTAAAAAAAGAATTATTGTAATGCACATGCTTTGTAAATTAATATAAAATCATGCTGATGTGAGGCCTCATTAAAGAATACAAACTCTGAGCATACACAACATGAAAAGATGCATTTACTGTAGTACATCCGTCTATTCCAGTCCTTTACTGATATGAACATTTTGTGAATTAAATGTCTGAGTCACACCAAAGCTATGAAATTGAAAAGCTTTGTTTATTAGGGTTGTACTGTTAGCTGGCTGATAACAGCAGTTCTTTCTTAGAAAAAAGGGTCAATCTACAGGCTCTTAACTGTTGAAACTAGACTTTTTGTGTGTGTGTTAGTTCTTAATAAAGAGTCAAGCCTAATCAGAATGGGTCTCTGTGTATCCCAGACTTAATTTGACATATCTCCCATTCTCTAAAATGATGTAATTCACATCTATACAGTCATCTCAATATTAAAATATTATGCTGATTCATTTAAAGTGACCAAATGAAATAGACTGGCTAGAATAGCTCTGGCATACTCTATTAGGTTTTGACGGGTAACTGAACATCATCTGTTTTGTTTTTTTTTAAAGGAAATGTTTTCAAATATTAAATTAACTTATTACCCTTAAAAATTGTGATGGACTGCAGCTAATGTATGTGGTAACTGTTAAATTAACTACTGGTGCATTTCCCCAGCTGAGTCCATCCTTTATAATTAGGTTTGGAAGGATTCCTTTTCTACTGGGAAATGTTGATAGATGTTGATTTCACCTGACACATGCAAATCAATGAAAACATATTTTCATTGATAATAATCAAAATTTATAAATTGGTTAAGTAAACAAAACGCTGCTTGAAACTGTACTAGTTTGACTTAAGGGTACTTAGTTTGCATATTTTGACCTGTGATGCTGATAATTTCTATTTGAATGATTATAAAGCTTTAACTTCTTGAATCTCAACATCTACTGTTATTAAATAATTATTTTCTGAGCCCCCTTCCTGTAATATCCTGTAACTGTGAAAATTTAAACAGATAAAAATGGAACGGGGTGCTTAAAATAAACATTGACATTATTCATTAAAATCACAAAAAGCTCATTCTGACAATTACACCCTTTTCTTCTTTTTGATATTTCTCATGATAACAGTTGAACAAGAAAACATAAGCAACTGTAAACGTTATGCTTAGAAACAACAAGCAGAAGCTGTTCAGCCTCCCTCAGTACTTTAGGATTTGGATTTACAATTGGAAAGAAATTTAGAAAATGCCATTACCAAGCAATTTCATTTTGTATTCCAGCTAGTTAATCCAAAATGTAACCACTCTAATCTTGCAGATTTTATCTGTAGGGCTCCATAGGAAACACTAGTTGCAAGAATACTTACCTTAAATAATTTCTTTGTAGACAGCTGTACTCTACTGCAGTGGTTCTCAATTTTTCCAGACTCCTGTACTTCTTTCAGGAGTCTGATTTGTCTTGAGTACTCTAAATTATACCCAACTTAAAAACTACTTGCTTACGAAATCAGATATAAAAATACAAGTGTCACAGCACACTACTACTGAAAAACTGCATACTTTTTCATTTTTACCATATACTTTTAAAATAATTCAATTGGAATATAAATACCATGCTTACACTTCAGTGTATATAGAGCAGTATAAACAACTCATTGTCTATATGAAATTTTAATTTACACTGACTTTCCTCGTGCTTTTTATATAGCCTCTCATAAGTCTAGGCAAATATGAACTGATGATGTACCCCCTGGAAGACCTCTGTGTACCACCAGGGGTCCGCTTAATCCTGATTGAGAATCACTGCTCTACTGTAGCAAAAAGCTGCTTGGATCATCCATACAGAAGATCATCCATACAGCGGATCAGTTTGTACAATAGCATATGAAGAGCAACCTTTTGATCTATGCATTACTGTTGCTTTTGTAACTTCTAGTTCAGCTTTCTTCTCTGGGACTCTCTTTGAAAATATTTCAGGTGGGAACACCACCCTTCCCCCACAAAGTGACAATCCCCTCATGTCATGGCATCCATACTATAGTACCCTTATTTACGCACTGTTGCTGGGGCAGCACTGCCTTTACAGCACCTGGCTGCTCTCCAGCCACTCATATTTGACGGGCTCTGGAAGTGAGCCATGCATAGGTCTGACAGTCACAGCATGCACCTTCCTTCCATAATAATCTCATGATCCCTTGATGGGTCCCAGCCTGCAGTTTGAGAACCCCTGCTGTAGCTGTATGATACTGCTGGTAGCCACATGGAAAATATTTGGGTCTCGACGTTCCAATCTGTTCATCAGTCCTGACAGGACAGCTACCTGCTTTGAGGTGAACCGATAAAGTACCAAGTATTATTTATTTCATTCTACTCCTTTCCAGGCTACCACACGTAATTCCCAAACCATGTGCTCAGGTTTCAATCAATAGCAATGCTTGAGACAGTGTTCTGAATCAGTGCTTACCTCATTGTCTGACTCCACAAGTACTTGATCATATTCACTAAGGGCTACTAGAAACATGATAGACGTGACATTTTCAAAGCAATGTATCCATTTTCTTCTTTCTGATCGTTGGCCTCCTACATCCACCATTCTGCAAGGTTAACAGAATCCAGGGGAAAACAAAGCTTAATAAAAATCAATACATCTCCACTTATGAAGCACCAACTTCAACAATTTAGGGAATGAACAATTTGGGTGGAAACCCCCCCCCCCCCAAAAAAAAATCAACCCCCCCCCTTTTTTTTATTAGCAGCCACTCAATTGATATTTAAAAATCAACAGTGTATGTGTTTCAGATGAGGCAGGGTACCATGTTTCCTTTATAAGCCTGACATGGTTTATAGGTTTTAATAATTATGAGCCTCATCCTTTCAAGTGCTCTGCAGAAAGAAATCTCATTGTAGTAATTCTGAGCACCATGCATGGAGTGCTTGCAGGACTCAGCCTCATAGATTTAGCAGAAACAAGAACATAGAGCCCTGCAAATCATGGTTATCCGCACTATCTCCACAGATATCAGCAGATGCAATGTGGATATCCACAGATCTTTTCTTGCGGAAGCAGATCGGATGCGAATCCACATACCTGTATCCGCGCAGGGCTCTACAAATGAGTAGAATCCTGCAAATTTGTCAATATTTGCATTATATCTGCATCCAAGATGCGATGTGGATATCTGAGGACCATTTTTTATGGATGCAGATCTACATATTTGTATCTGTGCAGGGCTCTACAAGTACACAGAGGGCAAAACAGCTGGTAGCCAAAATAAAAACGTTTCTAACTGAAATAGCTTCTGTATTTTCTCTGTATAATTACAAGGTGTATTTTGAGGAATTAGCAAATAAACTTCAAAAGATAACCAATAAATATATATTGGGACACAGATAATTGAGTGAGAAATAAATTTACCCAGGCCTGGAAAAGAACATGGAATTGATATAAATTTCATCTTTTGGATGGAGTGAGTATGTGACACATACGTAAATTAAGTAGCAACATAAAATTTGAAAACCGTGTTTTACTGAAAATGCCTAAGATATTTTATGTATTTTTCACTTTCTGCCATGAACAGAAGTTAGTGCTTCACATATGTTTGAATAGGGGTTCATCCATTTCTTCTATATCACCTGCTTAACAATGACATATTGTTACAATTACAAAGAATCAGGAAAAAAATGATACTATTCTCACATTTAGTCACTTGAAGAATATGATGAAGTAAGCATATAACAAGAGTCTGAAATTTGGTATGATAGTGTAAATGTCCTCTTTTTGCATTTTAAAACTGGAATTGTAACATCACATTATTATGTATTCATTGAAAAACTTTAGCACTTGGTGACACAGATATGGAAGAGCAGTAGTGAAATGCATATAAAAGTACTGCTATAGGAAAAAAAATGAACACGAGCTAAAACATTTTGGGCACTTAACATAAAATAAGCATTTTCAAAGTTTAAGTTGATTTTCATTCTGAATTCAAAAAGAGCCTCAACTCAGCCTCTCTTTTCCAGACAATGCTTTGCACCTACCATTAATTATCAGCTCAAAAGCTCTTACTTAGATGGCTAATTTGAAGGTGCAATCAAGTAATTATATTTTTAAGTCATAGCATTTGCACTTGAAATTAACTGTGGGTAAAGTTATTTGTAGAAGTAAAAGTAAGCTTGCAAAAATGTGGAGTACTCATTACAAATCAAGCCTTCTAAGCTTATCTTTGCACTTCATCTAGTAAATAGGAGAAGAGGATGCACAACCGACTGATTGATATATATATATATATAAACTGTTAATATAAATATAATTTGTAATTAAACATTGGTATAAATATTTAAAAGATCACTTCCAAATTATTCCACAATGACCATAAGAACAGACTTCAAACATATATAGATTTATTTTCCCTGCCCTTCGATCTACTTTGAAACACAACTTACATACAAGAATGAAGAAACAAAATGATCAAGCAAATAAATAAAATGCAGAATCATTTTGTTTACCAACTTTTGATACCAGCATGTTCTATTTTATATATCTAACATACAATACAGTCATAACATACAAAACAAAAAGAAATGTATTAATCATTCTACCTGAAAATGACGCTTTGTAAGTCGAATGGATATTCAATGATCCCTGTTGTTGGGACTCGAACTCTAAGCACATCTTGTTGGGTAGGCAGATAAACGGGTTCTGCTATACGGTCCAGGTCATTAAGATAGCTACACACAGGGAGAAACAACAGGGATACAAGACAGTGACACCATAATCCCACTAAGGAAAGCAGTTGGAAGACGGTCAGAAAGGGAAATAGACAAGTGGGGTGAAAAAAAAAAGGGCAACAAAAATAGACTCTAGATTTTTTTTTTTTTAAAGGGTGTGTGCGCACGCAAGGAAGTTCATGGTTTTTCCCACCTACTCTTAAAGAAATGCCATCATAAACTGGATGTTGGCTTTCTCCTAAAGAATTTCTAGATTCAAATCACATCAGTACTCAACAGTGGCCAGTTTTAAAAACAAGACAAAACAAAACATATCAGAGATATAATCTTGTGTAATCCTATATGCAAATGTAAAGATGAATTCCTATATGCAGAAAGAGTTGTTCAAACAGATTTATATATCTTTTTCTACTATATCTATATACAGGAGCAAACACAAAGACAGCTATACAGATAGCTAGCTACTTGTACCCAAAAATCCTGAACATCTCTAAAGCTGAACTGACAAGAGAGGTCAAAGCCTGGTTAGGAAACTTTAGGAAGATAAATGGGGTTCCCAGAGCAAAAAAAAAAAAAAAAAAAGATATACTCTCCAGATCAAGTAGTTATTGATGCCAGTTGTGGACAATGCATGCTGTAAAATTTCACCCAGAATTCTTACATCGAGTCTGTGACTTCTGGACGAACTAGAGCCTTTCTAAATTGAGCTTGCACCACCTCTCACTAGTTTGGCAAGTAATCTGGGTCTACAATGGGATCACTGTTAATAAGGACTGCCCGTAATTGTCCTCTGCTATGGTTTAAAAGGAGTGTATGGCCATAAAATAATAATGAAACAAGGAACAGCAGTATTGGTGTTTGTTTCATTAACCGGGAGACACTGAACAGCTCTTGAGTAAGAGATGCAGTTCAAAAACATAAGAGAGTTCACCATTGTGCTATAGCCTCTTTGTTCTGTTTTGCTGGTGCAGGGAGCCATAAACTAAGTGGATCTGTCCACCTGAGAATGTGCCCGGTATAGTGGGCAAGGAGACTGGGGAATGTCCCTGTGCACGTGGCTATTTATGGGAGCAAGAATGACCACTGGTCATTAGGCACCTAGGAGTAAGTGAGAGCAACCCTGAGGTTGCTCTAACCTATGCTAGGTGATGGACTGCATGGATTTTTCACCTCTTCTTTTTATACCCCATTATATTTTATGGTGTATCGCTTAAATACTACACACAGTGAATAGATTTTCTCTAGGTGCTTGCTTTTAAGGTGCTTTTGTCTTTTTAGACAAACCTCATAAAGGAATTAATAGATTAGTTCTAGTTGATTTGAATCATCATTTGTTTAAAAATAACATCTGTAAATTGTTATGGACAACGATGGAAACAGAATACTTTTGCATAGAACACAAGAATAAAAATATAGAAAAATTAATCTCTTAGGCCTGAGAGGGAGCTATAACTATTATCAGATTGTCCCCTGTGTTTTTAGTTATCAGAGCTTAGAGTGGAAATAAATTTGTAATGCAAGAAAACTACAAATTCAGAAAGGTATTTTGAACAGCAAATTTCAGACAAATTTAACACAATTCCAGCACTACCATGTAAACATTTAAAAAAACCAGAAACAAAAAAACAAACAAACAAAAACCAAATCCCACAACTCACTAATTTTGATCAGATCAAGCCTTAAGTTGAGAACACAGCAAACAAACGAGAACTCCTGAAATACCAGTTTTTAAAAACAAATACACCCCTGAGGAGCTTGAAACACTAAGAACCAACCAACAGACCAAATCACTACTAGCTTGGTTTTGCTTTTAGGCCTCAGGAAAGAAAATCTTCATTTGTGAGCCTGAATGAGACTAGAAAGAGAGCATTATAACCCCACTACATCCCCAAATACAACAGCAGCTTATGAGGACAGAGAACTTTTAGAACAAACCTCTAAGTGTCACCATGAATTTGCTGGGGCCCACTTTAAGAACCTCAGTTGTACTCTCTAATAGCGTGACTGGCAAATTTCAGTAAGATAGATAACAGTGGCGATTTCAGTAAGATAGATAACAGTGTACACCTGGATGCTTTTCAACGGACAATAATTTAAAGGTTATTTGTTAGGTGATCCAGGCAACTGACCCAGGTAAAGACCCCTTTGCGTCTCTAGAGAAACTAATTAAAAAAGGCAGCTGGTGATTCCTTTGTCATGGTTCCTAGTGCTATGGAATACAAACAAACATACTACTACTAATGGAAATTCCCTGGTTGGCACAACGGTGTTGCAGCACCATTTCCTTCTGCATATGGGGCACTCCAGGCCAGACTGTGGATGTGCCTTCCCCATTCAGTGCAACTTAAGTTTCAATCTTATATATATAAGTACTAGAAGCAAATCATATTGTTAATATTGAATGTAGACGTACAGTATAAGTCCATACAAATAACATGGAAACAAACCTCCAGTTACAAGGTGAGTAACTTCTACTTTTTTCTCTATTCTTTCAGTTATAGCAATATTCCATGTTATTTGTAACAAGTACACACATTGTAAACTAAATTTTGAATTTCTACCTAAATGCTCCTTTAATAACAATTTCCTGTGAATATTTTTATACTTTCAAAGGAAACCTTTTTTTCTTTTAAAATAATATTGCCCCATATTTGCATCATGGGTAATATGTAAACATCAGAAAGTGATTAAGAAGTGAGTATAAATGATGATGAAACTGACTAGTTCATTTCACTGAAATAACCAAAGTGTGAATTTTGTTTGAAAATTTGAACAACAATAGATTAGTGGCTTATGGGAATGGCAAGTGTGTTGAAGGAATGGGTTTCCATTATTCTAAAAAAGAATTATAACCTATTTTTTAAAAGCTATAGTGA
Organism: Pelusios castaneus; assembly: GCA_007922175.1. Lineage (NCBI taxonomy): Eukaryota > Metazoa > Chordata > Testudines > Pelomedusidae > Pelusios > Pelusios castaneus. The sequence continues at coordinate 234,188 of ML685841.1, read as the reverse complement.
TAGCACTTAGATTTCATTTTTAACTTTTGTTGACCTGGTGAAAACTAGTTGTAATTTGTGAATAATATAAGAATTTTTTAAAGTGCTTTGTGCATGCATACTGAATTTTCCAGTGCATTCTCTTAACAGTGTGACAACTTTTTTTTGCTTCTGCATGTGAATGGAAAATTCCTAGGGAGAGAAGATGTATAGGGAAGAAAATAGAGCTCTGAAAAACTCAATGTGTGGAGAAAGAGATACTGTAAAGTTTACACAGAAAACAATAACTGTGTTTGCTGACTTTGGGATACTTTCCTTTTGTAACCTTAACTTCTTTTGAGCTGTGTGGTCTCTATCTGTATGCTAGTGTGGCGTATGCCTACATGCTCGGAATTGGAGAATTCTTGCAAGCAGCTGGTCTGTGCATGTACCCTTGCCTATCTCATGTTTCCAACCAAAGAGATAAGAGGCAGAGCACACCAACTGCTTCTCTCGTTCCTTCTCTACCATAAATCTAGTAAAGATCTGAAGCAGAGGGGAAGGAAGCCAGGTAGCGAAATACAGATAGGGACCACACATCTTGAAGATCCTCTAGTTATCATAAGGCAAGTAACGATCTTCTTCGATACTGGTCCCTTTGTATATTCCACTGAAAAGCAGTAATCAAGGAGGAGGAGGATGCAAGGTTGCAGACAGCAAGCCGTTTGGAGAACCGCTGTCCCAAAGGACACCACCTCAGCCATATTGTCTTGCAAAGAGGTAGATAAAATTCCATGTAGGTTGCTCTGTGAATGTCAAGTAAGGGTATTTCCTGAAGCAATGCTATTAAAGCTCCTTGTGCTCTTGTAGAATGAGCCCTTACCCCATGAGGGGCAGGAAGATGCAACAACTGATAACAGAGCAGGGTACAGCCTGAGATCCACTTAGAAAGCCTCTGGAAGAACACTGTGGATTCATTGTGCTAAAGCGAGAAAACAATCTAGGTGATTTTTTTTACTGGTTTTGTCCTTTGTAGATAGAAGGCAAGAGTGTGTCATAAATCGAGGGAATGACGTCTCCTCTTCTCAAATGCATGTGCTGTTTTCAGGGAGTAAAAAAAAGAAAGAAAGAAACAAACAAAAAACCCCACAGGTGAATGGATTGATTGGTTTATCTGAAACTCCCTAGAGGGTGAATTTCAGGTGTAATCCTAAACAGACTTTATCCTCATGGAATATACAATATGCCAGTAGGGTTCCCAGCTTGCCTACCCTTCTGGCTGAGGTGACGGCACCAAGAAATGCAATTTCATTAATAAGTGAGACATGGAATGAGGATTAATGAGTGTTGAAAATACAAGATTTAAATTCATGAGAAGTAGGTCTCCTTACTAGCAGGAGAGTTCTGATTATGCCCTTTAAAACATCTGTCAGTCAACAGGTGAGTGAAAATTGAATAACTATCTGACAGAAGATGACACACACTGGCTGCGTCTACACTGGCAAATTAAGTCGATTTAAGCTTGGTTTAAGTCGACTTAATGTGCCCTGCGTCTACACTACACTTTGTTTAAGTCGACTTAAGCAGCTTGCTTAAGTCGACTTAAGGAAAATAAAGTCGACTTACTGAAAATTAAGTCGACTTTATTAAACAACCTTTCTACTCGACCTAAGGCTTAATTCGATTTTCTAAAGTCAAATTAAGCCAGTGTAGCCCTGGGGTAGCCCTAAGTCGACTTAGGGCTACCCCAGGACTACACCAATGCCCTCCCTGCCGGGGGGGGGCACAGGGGGAGCCTGGCATGCCCCCCAAAGGGCAGGGCATGTGGACACGGTGTGACACTGTCTGGATTTAGGGAAGCATTTATGATATTATTTTCTATGGATATCTCATAAATGCTCTAATCCATAGGAACTATGTCATGTTTGGTATCAATAGAAAGGTAGTAATTTGCTGGGAATGATTATATAGTTTATGTCTAGGAATTCTATTTCAATTAGAAGTTAAGAATTTGATGTTATATCCATACTTTAACTTGTGTCCTTCTGGACAAATGCCTTAGATGGGAGGGTGTGAACAACCATTGTCTCCTTAATGGCTCATCAGGATACTCCCTGGCAGATTCCTTTACTCTGACTGGTGCTTCTGGGTTGTGCCTAACCTGATCTATCCATTTGCCCATGTTGTAAAACCTAACCCCTGGCAGGTAAACTCTCGCCGCGACTGAATCTAGCGTGGCCACTATGAAGTTTATACCCTGTGTCAGAGTGAGGATAGACTTTTCCACGTTCACACTGACTACTAAGGAAGAAAGTAACTGAAGCATCGATGAGATCAACCTGTAGTCTTCCTTACATGTTTTGGAAACAAGAAGCCAGTAGTCAAGACAGGAAAATAGTAAAGCTGTTCTATCTGAAATGAGCTGCTACTCCAAAAAGACTTTGGTAAAGACCCCGGAGGCAGTGGCAAAGCTTAACAGAAGCAGCTTGTATTGGAAGAGATCATGGCCCACTATAAATCTGGAAAAAACAAACAAAACAAAAAACCCACCCTATGGATGGAGTTAATAGCCACATAAAAGTAAGAGCCCTTCATATTGAGAACTGTAAACCCAATGTCTTCTTTCCAGGGATGGGATTATTGATGTCAGAAATCTCAGTTTGTGACTAAAGCAGTCATGATTGTAGAGATCAAAGATTGGTCTGTAAACTCCCATCTTTTGGGGGACTAGGAAATGTATAGAGAATAAAATATTTTCTCTAGATGTTGAAGAGCTATGTGCTCTATTGCTCCTTGCTAGAGGAGGGTTTCACTTCCCGACAATCTCCTTTTAAGTGTGGTCCCTGAAGCAGAACAGGAATGGGGGTTTTGGGGGAGGTAGAGAAGCATACTTGATCACATAGCTGGAATGTGCGGTATCTAGTATCCACTCGTCCACTGTTATGGCACTCCAGTTGCCTATGGAAACAGGGTGCTATATAACCCGCAAAGGGCATGAAGGGATTGGGTCATGATGCCACCATATATTGTTTGCAGATCTCAAACTCCTGTCAACAATATCTTTTCTTTGGGGGATAGACTGAGATCGTTTTGTAGATGTGGGAGATATAGAGAAACGAGACTCTTTGCTTTTATGAAGACGGTCATAAGATAGCTCGTGATAAAACTATTGAGATGCCGGTTTAGGTTTTAAGACTGCCTGTAATGCTTCCGTTTTGTGGCAGATGCATACATTCTCAAGGAGCAGAGTGGGGCCCTGGTGTCCTTTAAAGTCTAAGAACTCATCTGCCTTCTTCACTGAAAAGCTGGACTTCAAAGGGCAAGTCCCATATTTTGACCTTTATAGAAATCCTGAAGCATACAACCATGTCTCAGGGAGCATCATAATGGCTGCTGCCACTGACCTAAATCAATGGTTTTCAACCTGTGGTCTGTGAATCCCAGGAGTCTGCAGACTATGTTTAAGGGGTCTGCGAAAGGCTGTTGTTACCAGAGAACGGTGTTTTTCAACCTTTGGTCTACCGACTATGTTCTAAGATTTCCAAAGTGGTCCACACCTCCATTTGAAATTTTTTAGGAGTCCACAAATGAAAGAAAGTTGAAAATTATGGACCTAGATGATGTGTCTGCTGAATCAATTGCTAATTGAAATGCAGTTCTGGCCAGCAGTATACCCTCTTCAATAAGAGCCTGGAAATGAGCTGAAAAGTAGCTTGTCTCAAAAATCTGTGAATTTGGAATAGTCAAATTCCAAATTCTCTCTCTGTCTCTCTCTCTCTCACCCCCCAACATCCCAGCATTTGACAATCACTATTCTGAACTGGAGACAAGTGGACATAAAAACCTTTCTTCCCAACAAATCAAGATTAGTCAATTTGTTAGAAGAAATGGATTTGAGATGTTGTTGTCTAGATCCCTCTGTGGCAGCCTTGATGACCAGACAGTTTTGAGCAGTATAGGCAAAGAGAAATTTCACTACCTTAGTGGACCTCCAGGGGGAAAATGGGGGGCGAGAGCAGCACATGTCCCTGGTACCTGCCAGATTGCTATAACTAATTTCCAGAATAACTTCATTAACTTAAAGAGCTATTTGACTGAATCAGGTTGTTGTAAGATACGTAGGAGTTTATGTTGAGGATCCTGGACCTTATCTAGGAAGATCTGGAATATCTTTGTCTCCCTTTACAATAAATCCTAAAACTGGTTTTGGTTATCCAGAGGGACTTGTGAAAGGCCAAAACAAGGGGGCTCTGATAGTTGTTTTGGGTCACTGAAACTGTTTTTGCTGTCTCTGTCTCTTTCTCATTCTTGAATTCTGGCTGTTTCCAGTATTGAATTGTTTTTACTAATTGTTTTCGCTTTTTGTTTTGAGAACTAATCTTTGTATCCTTGCTACGTTTTTCCTTCAGGTTCCCATAGTCTGCAGCTAAGGGGCATTTTATTTTAACCTATCAGAAATTGCAATTTGCTTTCTGTAACATGAACTAAAATCTATAAGAGTGGTTGTTACTACGTCACGGGTCAGAGATTTCCTGTGTCCCTTCCCCGTGAGCGCTCCCATATACAGATCTAAGTAGAGGCTTGCTAATCACACTTAAGTGACATGAGTTTTATTTTCCAGCGTCAGCTTTGACAATTTGGTGCTGCGACTCGGATCCAGCTCGCCTGCGCCTGCTGCCTGCTCCCTCCGTTGCCTCCATGCCGGTGTTCGGAAGCCCTTTGATAGCAGATGAGCAGCCGGATGACAGACGAGGGGGGGAGGTGGTGGACGCTGGAGAGCCTGGATGCCAGACATATTTGTTTAAGTGTGATTACTAAGACCAGGACCGGCTTCCCTTTGGGAACCGAATGCCTTGGGCTTCGGATATAGGACGCCTTGGGCTCCTCTGTAAGGTACCTCTGAGTTTTCTGTTTAGTCCTTGGACTCTGTGAAATGAGGGGGGGGGGGTGCTGGAGTGATTGAGAGTGTGTTGTGAATGTGTGTCTGCCTGCTAATCCACTTGTAAACCCTGCTGCTTACCAGAGCTGGCCATAGGAATCCTCAGCCGCCCCAGAAGTCCCATGAGCTTCATTGCTGAGACTGGGAGTGTTCTGAACGCAAGAGGGGATTCTCTGTGTGTCTGTGCTCCAGCGGGCGTTGCAAAGCTGTAAAATTTGAGTCTGCCTGTTGTTTGAAGGGAATGGGGAAATGGGGGCAGGTGAGACAAAGATTACTGCTCCTTCTGTAAGCACCCCAGGTTATTTTATGTTTGTTCGGTATGGATCTGAAGCTTGTATTCTTTTACCTAAATGGAACCAGTATACAAAGGACAATCCTATGCTGCAGTTTCCCTTAGAGGACAGCTTTGATAAGGAAAAGATCTCATACTTGAAAGGGGCCTTAGAGTCTTTAAAGTCTAAGTTTCCTCAGAAAAACTGGCAATTGTATTTTTTGTGGTATGATAAGTCAGTCAAGAGGGATAAAAAATCCCTAGTAAAGAGTTGAAAAGAAAATGTGTCTAAATTAAAAAATAATGTTATAAAACTGCAGTCAGCTAAAGAAAGCTACCAACAGGAAAGTACAGGGTCTGTATCCAGAGCTGCCTGTCACACAGCCTGCAGAGAAGCAGATCGAGGAGGAGGAGGAGGGGAGAATTAGCCCAGATGTGCTAGATGCAGGGTGCCCTTTCCCACCACCTCAGCCACCTCCAGTGCCTCGACCTGCTGCCTCTGCACTCCCACTTAAGCAACGAAGGTTACACCCACATAGTGCTGGTGCTCAATCCATGCTAGAGGCTGATTCTGTAATTCAGGAGGAGGAGAAAGCTCCAGAGCAGTTAGACCAGATAGCAGGAGAGACAAGCAGCCTAGTTCACCAACGGCACACTGAAGCACAGCATTTAGTGGATGGCCTGTCATCTTATTTCCAGCCTAAACACCCTCTCCGGGGACAAAAGCAGGAAGTTAAGCATGAGATTATACAGGCACTTTTATGGATGGTACCGGGACATACTGGTATGGAGTTGGTCCATGTCCTGTGGAGCCCCACAGACCTTAAAAATCTGGTGGCTGGGTTTCCAAATATTCGGGAGGACCCTGAGAAATTTAAAGAGAAACTTCAAATTACTGTGGAATGTTATGATCCCAACCACGCTGATATGAATCAGCTGCTCAGACTGATTATGCCCTCTGAGCTTCGTCAGCGACTAGTTACCACGGCTCAGTGGCCGGCAACTGCCCCCGCAGTGATTGCAGATATGAGAACGCGCCGACAGACCCTAGTGGATTCCATCTTGGAGGTATGCCCGAAAAAGATAGATTGGGCTAAGATCAGTGCATGTAAACAAAAGGAAGGGGAAAATCCAGCCGATTACATGGAATGCATGAAAAATACTTTCTTGGGATACTCTGGCATTCCTGATGCCACTGCAAGTGCCCCAGGGGCTGTAGCTTCTGCCTTTGTGCAAGGCCTGTTGCCCGAGGTTCAAAACCTATTAAAAAGTATTTGTGTGGGATGGCAAAAGGAAAACCTGGAGAAGCTGATTGAAGTCGCCACCCACTGCCAAGAAAATCAAAAGAAGAAGAAAAAAGCTCTTGAAACTCGCCTGATGATGGCTCAACTGAAACAAGCAGAAGATGGCTCCAGATCTGGAATCTATGAAAGAGGAAGGGGCTGGAACAGAGGACCCTCGCTAGGAGGACAGCCAAATCAAGGGGTGACCAGAAATGATCTGTGTCATTACTGCAAGCAGCCTGGGCATTGGAAAGCACATTGCTCCAACAGACCTTTTAGTCCTCTGGGCCCTGAACAGCAGTCGGCATGGACCCCTCCATCAGCAGCCACTATCACCACAGCCAATCAGCCAGCACCGCAGCTTGCAGCTGCTCAAGTATTCTACAATGACACTTACTGACAAAGCCTGGAGGCAATTTAGTTTTTATCAGTTCCATTGCAAATCCGCTACTAGTGCCCCTCTCCTTATTGACACCGGGGCTACTTGATCTATGCTCAGGGTACAGGACTTTCTATCACTACAACCCGCTGCAGCCACTGTAAGAGCTGTAGGGAGAAGCAATCACGTGGAGCAATACCCAGCCTCAGAGCCTGCTAAAGTCCAGATTGGTCCCCTGGAAGAACAGCATGCCTTCCCACTTTGCACCAGTAGTCCAGTGAATTTATTGGGACGTGACCTATTCTGCAAGCTTGGTTGCATCATCTATTGCACCCCAACTGGCATCCACCTGGAGGTTCCCACACCCAAGGAGCCTGAAGTTTGGCGGTTCTTCATGAGATGGACCTTGAACCAAATCACCTGGAAGCTGCAAAGATAAGGCACACTGAACTCCTAAAAGCAGTTCCACCCCAGCTATGGACACAACATGAAAACAAAGTGGGAAGAATCCCGAATGCTACCCCTGTCAAGATTCAAGTGGACCCAACCAAGTGATTACCCAGGAAGCCACAGTACCCGCTCAACCCAGAGGCAGAAGAAGGAATTGGAAGCTTTCCCACCGGTAGTGGAAGCTTTTCTTCAGCAAGGGATTGACAGTCCCAACCAAAAGCCCATGCAACACACCCATCCTACCAGTTCGTCCAAGACCTGGAGCTGAGAATGCCATTGTACTGCCTTGCTGGTGAAACAATCTTCCTCTACAGTTTAGGAAACCTCCTAACTGGGTTCCTCATGCTGTGGCTATTTTACTGCTCAAGAACAAAACTCAGCACCTGTCAGCCTCTCGAATTACCAGGTATGAAGCTGTGTTACTTTCCTCACCACATATAAGAATAAAGAAGGAAAATATCCTTAACCCAGCTACCCTAATGCCTATGAAGATCACTCTTGCAAAGAAATCAACAGTTTAAAAGGCCTAAGTTAATCTGCAAGACGTACCCCTGGCCAACCCAGACGCAGAGTACTATCCCGATGGCACCTGTCAACAAGATGAAGAAGAAAACTGGTTGCAGGCTATGCTGTTTGCACCCTATACGAGATGGTGGAAAGTGATTTAATAGACAATGAGAAATCTGCTTAAATCACTGAACTCATTGCTTTAGAAAGAACCAGCAGGCTAGCCAAGGAAAACAGAGTAAATGTCTATTCTGATTCTAGATATGCCTTTGGGGTAGTGCAAGATTTTAAATAGCTGTGAAAAGAAAGGAAGTTTTAACCTCCACTGGAAAGGCCATTGAGAACAGTCTATATGTAGGTCGCCTCCTAGAGGCAGTCCAACTCCCTAGTGAGATAGCTGTTATGCATTGTACTGCTCACACCAATGGAAATGATGAAACAAGTAAAGGTAATGCTTTAGCTAAGGGCTGACCAGGCTGTTTTATTAATGTAACAAGAAGTGCCTCCCCCCGCCGAGATCTCTGAAAAAGACCTTGGCATTATATAAAATTTGGCCCCAATTCTGAGAACTCCCAATGGAGGAAGGTAGGGTGCACCGTGTACCCAGATAGCATATGGCGGGACAGGGACGGCCGCCCTGTTGCGTCATCAAGCTTCCTGCCTAATTTCACGTAGGCAAAAAAGCATTGGCCACCTTGCTGGCCAAAGATTGGTTTGTTCTAAATTTGCACAGCCAAGTCAGTGCCTTCTGTTCATCTTACCCTATCTGTTTGACCTACAATGTATGTAAGCCTGTAAAGAGCAAGAGGTCAGCACAGCCCTTTTTTTGTAAATATGCAAATTGATTTCATGCAACTACCTATGTGTAATGGTTTAGTATGTTTTAGTAATAGTATGCATGTTCTTGGGAGAAGTCAGGGCTAACATAGCTACAGTAGTGAAGTGCTTATTAAGGAAATCTGTACTTAGATCTGGCCAAGATCCCCGTCATTTATCTGTTTATTTGTACCTAGATTCGAAATACCTCTGGGATTGAACTTGGACAGGAGTCCTAGCTGAAGTATGCCAAGCCCTTAAAATCCAATAGCGCTTCTGTTCAGTATTGTTTAAATTTAACTAAAAGTCTCCGCAGAATATCTTTGCAGGTGAATATCTGAAGTGGTATCAGAGGAAAAACACCCTGGAGTCCCGAAGGCAGGGCGACCTAGTTCCCGCGCTGCAGTGTGAGGAAACCACACCTCCACTAAGGAAGGTGTCCAGTTAAGAAAAAGGACAGGTGACCGTGTGGCCGGATTAACCAACCCAGGATGAATCCCTGAAACATCAAAAGATCCAAAATGTTATAAAGTTTTGAAGTAGTGAGACTTATAAAGTCTCAAATGGGGGAGACTGTGAAAGGCCAAAGGAAGGGGGCTCTGATAGTTGTTTTGGGTCACTGAAACTGTTTCTGCTGTCTCTGTCTCTTTCTCATCCTTGAGTTCTGGCTGTTTCCAGTATTGAATTGTTTTTACTAATTGTTTTCGCTTTTTGTTTTGAGAACGAATCTTTGTGTCCTTGCTATGTTTTTTCCCTGAGGTTCCCATACTCTGCAGCTAAGGGGCGTTTTATTTTAACATATCAGAAATTGCAATTTGCTTTCTGTAACATGAACTAAAATCTATAAGAGTGGTTGTTACTACGTCACGGGTCGGAGATTTCCTGTGTTTTCTCCCCGTGAGCGCTCCCGTATACAGATCTAAGTAAAGGCTTGCTAATCACACTTAAGTGACCTGAGTTTTAATTTCCAGCGTTAGCTTTGACAGACTGGAGATGCTGATGTGACTGCTTCACTGGGAGATTAAAACAATCTTGTTGGTACCAGTGGACCTAGCTTGTATTCCTGTAGGCTCAGGAGGAAGCTTTGACTATTGCCTCAGTGGGGAATAATGGAGTGATTTCCTGGCAGAATACGTGAGCTCTGTGTATCTGGTTTATGTTCCATGTTCCCCAGCATGGCTAGCATATTGGTTCAGGACAGGGATGGATATAGGGGCGCCAAGGCATGGGGTACCAACAGTTCTAAAATAAATGTTGAAGTGGAGCTTGGTACCAGGAAGCTCTGAATCTGTCTGCACTAACATGTCTTGGAGGAGGAGATGATGGCTTCTTTGGAGGTTTGGATTCTCTTGAGGAAGAGAAGAAAGGCTCCAGCTCTAACAGCAGTACCAATAGTTCCAATGGAGGAAAGACATAGCTGGAAGAGGCTTCAGTCAATGGTGGAGTCACAATCTCCTTAGTCAAAAAAGGTCCTGATAAAAGGGGGAAACTGAGGCTTGGGAAGAGCAAAGATATTCTCCATTATAGTACAAGTCTTTGACCTTCCTAAAGAGTGAGGGGTCAGAGGAGGGAGACTCCATGAAGCTGTAGAGTGAGTCTGCAAGGGTACCATCAGTGGTTGAAACTCTAATTGTATCAAAATTGACTGATCCCAACTTTTCAACTTGGATGGTACCAGTGGAGTAGATGTCACCAGCAAGGGGGATCTGGTACCAATAAAGCCTTGGCTTTATGGGATTTAGAGTCATGGCCCTCAGATTTAGGATGTACTAAATCCTTACGTGTTAAATGAGCAGAGTTGCGCTGGACGTCTTTGAAGCAGACTTACCGTTGCTCTTATGCTCATGCAAGCATTTCCTGCCTTCCTAACAAGACCCCAGCAGAGTGGGGGTGGGGTCTGTGGGTGTGGATTCCCCTACAACAGAGTCAGGTATCATGCTGGGAGGAATGCTTTATGTTGATTCAGACTGATGTACAGTGGGTGTTCCTCAACCTGGGCCAGGCTGAAACCTCATGGCGTTCTCCCATAGGTTGTTTCCTAAGATGAAGTTCCCTCCCCTCACAGGTATAGTGAGGGGAAAACTGGCAGATGTTACACGTAGATGCAAAGTGTGCCTTCCTAGGATAGTACAAACAGCTCCAGAGATGGTCGCTGATCAAGGAAATAGAGGGGGTAGGACACACAGATTTTGAAGCCCAGAGTTCTGGGCATAGTCCAATATCCATAATGCGGTGCAGAAGAGAGGATGTTCCTCAAGGCGGAGAATCTAACTATTAAAAAAAAACTCTGCTAAAAGCTGTAAAAACTAATAAAAGCGTACTAACTCTAAAGTACTATATACAAAAAAGCACTAAGACAATCTTAGTAGTATTTTACAGATTGAAGAAAAGGAAGGAAAGCTCTGGACATTGAAGATGCTAACCCAGGTCATGTGGTAAGAACCGGAAAGGCTGTTGGCTCACTTCACCTTTTGTATCCTTGATTGGAAACAAGAGGAAGGCAGGGACATGCTTGAACCAATGGACACTGTTTGCAAGAATTCTTCAGTGTCAGGTACATGGAGCACATGCCCACATGCGCAGTGCAATACACATAGGGCCTCGGGTGACCAGATAACAAGTGTGAAAATTCAGGGCAGGGGGTGAGGAGTAATAGGCACCAATATAAGAAAAAGCTCCGAATAGCGGGACTGTTCCTATAAAATCAGGACATCTGGTTGCCCTAATAGGGACCTGGACTCAAAGAAGAAATATAGTTTTGTTTAGTTTCTGCACTTGACCATACTTCACATGCAATCACTTTCAGTTTGTTGTTTACTATCAGCTGCATTTTCTGTTTCGTGCACTATTATGACAACATCACCCTCTGCACTAATTTGAGGAAGCTCACATGTATCTTTCCCCAGACCCTGCAACAGGAGGTCTGCCTGAAGCAGCAAAACATGGAATATCTTTCTTGAGCTGTTTTGTAGAGTGCCATTTCCTTACTGAATCCTCCTGACCAACCACGTCTCCTCCAGTAAGAACATAAGAACATAAGAAAGGCCGTACTGGGTCAGACCAGAGGTCCATCTAGCCCAGTATCTGTCTACCGACAGTGGCCAGTGCCCAGGTGCCCCAGAGGGAGTGAACCTAACAGGCAATGATCAAGTGATCACTCTCCTGCCATCCGTCTCCATCCTCTGATAAACAGAGGCTAGGGACACCATTCTTAACCCCTTTCTGGCTAATAGCCATTTATGGACTTAGCCACCATGAACTTATCCAGTTCCCTTTTAAATATTGTTATAGTCCCAGCCTTCACAACCTCCTCAGGTAAGGAGTTCCACAAGTTGACTGTGCGTTGTGTGAAGAAGAACTTCCTTTTATTTGTTTTGAACCTGCTACCTATCAGTTTCATTTGGTGACCCCTGGTTCTTGTATTATGGGAGTATTTAAACAACTTTTCCTTGTCCACTTTTTCCACATCAGTCATAATTTTATATACTTCTATCATGTCCCCCCTCAGTCTCCTCTTTTCCAAGCTGAAGAGGCCCAGCCTTTTCAATCGTTCCTCATACGAGGCACTCTCCAAACCCCTAATCATTTTAGTTGCCCTCCTCTGAACCTTTTCTAGTGCTAGAATATCTTTTTTGAGATGAGGAGACCACATCTGTACACAGTATTCGAGATGTGGGCGTACCATGGATTTATATAAGGGCAATAATACATTTGCAGTCTTATTTTCTATCCCCTTTTTAATGATCCCTAACATCCTGTTTGCTTTTTTGACCGCCTCCGCACACTGTACGGACATCTTCAGAGAACTATCCACAATGACTCCAAGATCTTTTTCTTGACTCGTTGTAGCCAAATTAGCCCCCATCATATTATAGGTATAGTTGGGGTTATTTTTTCCAATGTGCATTACTTTACACTTATCCACATTAAATTTCATTTGCCATTTGGATGCCCAATCACTTAGTTTTGTGAGATCTTTTTGAAGTTCTTCACAATCTGCTTTGGTCTTGACTATCTTGAGTAGTTTAGTATCGTCTGCAAACTTAGCTACCTCACTATTTACCCCTTTCTCCAGATCATTTATGAATAAATTGAATAGGACTGGTCCTAGGACCGACCCTTGGGGAACACCACTAGCTACCCTTTTCCAATCTGAGAATTTACCATTTACTCCTACCCTTTGTTCCCTTTCTTTTAACCAGTTCTCAATCCATGAAAGGACCTTCCCTTTTATCCCATGACAACTTAAAAAAAGTACTGTGAACTAAGTCATCTATATTATGTGCTTATTAATTAATAACCTTATTTAAAATACAATGAAAACGCACTCCCTCAAGCTGTGTTGAATAGGCACACGGCTTTATTTAAGTTGACATAGTCCTTCCTTCCCCACTGATGCCTATTGTTTTCTTAACTTCTCTCTGCACCATGTCTAAGCTCTCTGAGGAGGAATCATGTCTTTTACTTTTATTGAAATATGTCTAGCACATTATATGGGGTAATTAAAATAAAAATCAATCATTTTTATTAATTGTATAACAGTGTAGTTTTATATTACTATTTTTAATACTACATAACCAATTCTCCTTTTTCCTTGTTCCGAAGACTTGTTTAAATTTAAGATGACGGTCTGATTCTTTTAACTTAGAATTGTCTACTTTGTCATTGGGCTGACTATTTCAAAATTTTATAAGGGGCTGTACAAGTGAAATTTGAGATTATGAATATTCACATTTTAAAAAGGAGAAAATTGTACTATGTTAAAGAGTAAATCCCAATATGTAGTTTTCAAACCAGTTATTATAAACTGCTGTAAATATATAGAACATTCACAAAATATTTTATTTATAATCTTTTGATTTAAAACAAGAAACATTTGTAACAATATTACTAACCTCAGGCATTCAAAAATTGCAAGACAGCCCTAAAATTATCTTGAAATTGTTTAAAAATCGTGACATTTGTGGGAAAAAATCCCCAAACCCCCAAAACACCAACATTCTGGGATCCTTTCTATTTGCTCTCTGCTTTTGTAATCCTTTGAGTGTACTTGGATCACATCTTCAAGCTTTTCTCAACAGCCCACTGGAATCTGTATTTTTTAAATGAAAGCTGTGATTTCTCATGTAATCATTTGCCTCCAGGAAGTGGGATGTTAAGAATACATGAAATATCATGAGCCTCATAATAAAATTTCGTTGGCAACACTGAATACAAGCATTAGGGGCATACTGCAGATTTTAAAATGATAAAACTAAATACAAATTTCAGTCATCTGACCTCTTCTATCAAGCAACAACTCCGCACACAAATAACCTCTCCCCAGTGCATCTGCCATTAGTAAGGCCAAGTAAAACAAAAGGGCCACACTGAATCCTCTGGAAGTCAGCAAATTCAGGCTATTTTAGGTAAGCAGTTTCCAGGGTCCCAAAAAGCATGTGAAAATTCAGTTCTTCTCTCCTGTTATTGCACTGATTGTTAAGGACATCAATCTTCAAGGTACTTAAGCAAGTCTAATTCAGTGCTCATGGGACTATTGATGTGTTCAAACACCTTACTGAATTAGGGATTTAAACTCCAATCCAGCAGGCACTCTATTGGGCATGTCTATATTGATGGCAGCAAATTCATCACCGTCAGTGCGCTCTTCCAGGTTTGATTGAGCGGTCTGTCAAGGCATGCTCTATCGAGCTACAGTTCGATGCTGAAACTCCAGTCCCGTAACTGGAGTAGTGCTAAGTTGACCGGACGGCATTTCTGGTTGCCTTAGCGCAGTGCGTAGAGGATGGTAAGTGGGAGTTAGTAAGGCGACAGAAGATACACAAGTTATTTTACGTACCTCCTGCTGACTGCTGCCGAAAAGTAAGGCGAGAATAGAGTAGGGCTACGTTAGGCACGTAAAAACATAAGCAAGATGCTGCACAATGAGAGCTTAAGTGCTAGAAAAAGCCCACTACTGTAAGCAAATGGTACATTCCAGGATACTTATTTCGCCTCTTAGCTCTTTATGTCAAATTTTCAAAGCAGCCTCCTAAATTGCATTTGCAAAACTTGCAAGCCCATCCAAATGCACGCATGCACCAAATTATTCAATGACTTCCTGAAATGCACTTGTTAGTCTTTAAAAGTGCCACGAGATTCCTCGTTTGTTTTTCTGAAATGCAGTTACCTGTTTTCTGTATAGTATGAACTGCTGCTCTTGCACATTTTATGGATGTATCGTAGGAAGCTGTTTTCAAAGATTGAACTGTTCTCTTAAAAGAAATTTTGTTGACAGCTATGCTTCTAAAATAGAATTTTTTTTCATGTGTTAATTTCTCAATTCACAATAGTAATAACTATTCTATTGGAAAATTCCTGGCAACTGTTATTAGCCCCAGCGCAAAGACCAAAAACTGTAGTTACCCCAGAGAAGTAGCACAGTGCACAGCTAGCAGTAGCAGCAACTGTGTGTGCAATTTAGGTCAAAACTACATTGCACTGTGTGTCTTTTTATCATTTGCTGAGACTTGTTTTATTTTGATTAAATATATTGTAGTTAAGGCCTCTCCTCATATTGTACTTACTCAGCTATGCATTTAGCAAAGGGGATAAAATGCCAAATTGCAGACAGTGACTTTAGAACACAATCCCATAAGTCTGAGTAAATTTATATTACAGACCAAGTTTTAAAAGTTAATTATAGCTGCAATTTGTTTTGTAAAAATGAATTTGAGTGGCTGCTGAGGTAATTTCCAGTGGAGTTGCTATGGTGATAGGCACAAGGTGCGTTACCAAGGTAATGTGTGTGAGACAAGCTCCTGGCAATAGCACTCTGCTGACGTCAGGAACGAAGAGCTACATATTTGGGATCTGCACGCTGCCCAGGAACAGAAAGGCACCTGTTGTTTTTTGGTCAATGTTGAAAAGGAGTGCCTTTTTTAATAAAAGCAAGCATGTACGTCTCAATCCTGAAACAACTCACAGCTGCAGAGCCATAATGGAGTTAGTGATACTCCATACTCCAAATGTATTATTTGCCCAGTGCCCAACAAAAGTGGAGTATGGAGTAATGTTACCTATTTGGCTGTGTATTTTCTGACAAGGTTTCCTGTGGAAAGGGACATGGCTGGAAGTGACGCCAACATTCTGAACTTTGGAATAAAGCCACCATAGTTCTGACCAACCTCTTCAGAAAAACAAGCACAATCTCCCTCAACTTGACCTTTTAACAAAGATCTAACTCAATCCTCATTTATTTCCCCACAGTTTAGTTGTTCTTCAAGGCACAACATTCACGGAATGCCTGTCCGCAGCTAACAGCATCCAAGATACATTTCTAGTTGTATTAAGTAAAAAATGGGTTTATTGACACATGTAAAATTAGAAAGAAGAAATCATAAAACCTAAGTAAAAGCTACACTTGCTTTGAACAGGCTGGCAGGCTCCACTAAGCAGATTCCAAGAAAGCTACAGAATATTGAGATATTATATATGACAATTGTCTTGACTTCCCCCCACCCCAAAGAAAAGGCTCAGCACCACTAAAAGCTGATGAGTACAAGGAGGTGGAGCCAGCCTACCTGCCTCTACTGATTGCTGCGTGAAGAAGTCAGGAAATAACACCAGTCCTCTGAGGCCTCATCTACAATGACAATGGAAGTCGATGTACCCTCGTTTACAATGACACCCTAAAAAGCACGTCTCCACTGTCACGTCAGTCACGCCAACCTAAATTGTGTTGAAATTTGACTTAATAAAACCACCCCACAAGTGTGTAGTGCTGAAGTTGAATGCTAGAGGTTGAATTACTGTCAGGGTAGGCACGGCGTAACGTAAGTTGACATCATTGGCTGCCAGGTGCTATCCCAGAGGTCTCTGTTTTGATTACTCTGGACATTTGCCCTCTTCTGCACCGTGGCTATGTAAACGGGACATAGCTCCTCTCCTCAAGGCCCAGGAAATTTTGAATTCCCATTTCCTGTTTGGACAGTGGGGTGAGCTTAGTAGTTGAACAGTTCATGGCGACCGAACACCCCAAACGCACCCTAGCGTGGACTTGACCTGAAGCCATGGATCTCATCAGTTGTGGGACGAGGAGTCTGTTCTCGCTCAGCTCCAAGCCAGCAAAAGAAATCACCATATCTATGAGAAGATATTGTGTGATGTGGTTGACAAAAGCCACAACAGGGATGTGCAGCAGTGCCACATTAAAATCAAAGAGCGGAGGCAGGCATATCCGCGAACTAGGGAGGTGAACAGTTGTTCTGGTTCCTTGCCAAAGACATGCTGCTTTTACAAGGAGCTGTACGTGGTTCTTGGTAGTGACCCCGCTGCTGTGCCACCCCGCAGCATCGATACTTCCACGGAATCCAGGATGAATGAGGAGGACTCCATGGATGAAGAGGAGGAGGAAAACATGGGGCAGGAGAACAGGATATCCATTCTTCCAGACAGCCAGGATCTGTCTGTCACCCCAGAGCAACCCAGCTGCTCACAGGGCACCCTCAGTGGCCAAAATGCTGGGGAAGGCACATCTGGTGAGTGTGTTTATCAAAACTCTTTGCTATGGTTATGTCCCCAGTCCTGGTTCTACTTTTTGTGAAAATGGAATTTGTGTTTGGAGGGGATGGCATTTCCTGGGTGTAGGTAAACTTCTGCACAGCGTCACTACAGGAACAGATTGTTGATATGTTCACAAACACTATGAGAAACCTCCATGGCTACCTCTAGGAAACTTTCATGAAGGATTCTGCAATCCTTGGTAGAAGGTTAATGAGGAGGGCAGCCTTATTTCTTCTGCCACTTTACCATGCCATGCTGCTATTACAGGGGAAGGCATCATTGTGTAATACAGCATAGCAGCATATAAGCCACGTCTACACCCTGATGCTTCCAGCAAATCTTCCTTTTCTGTCTGTGTTATCCTCAGGAGACTGATGTTGCACATGGTCACCTAGGGAAGATTGCGAAATTTTACAGTAACTGACCAATGCCATCTTCTTCCCCTGCCATGGACAGTGTCCCTTGGACATAAGACATCATGGTACTGTTTGCTTGGGTTTTAAGGGTCGCAATACTGGTTACCCTATGTTTTATGCAGCCTTATTTTGCCCATAATCTCCTGTAATTTGTTTTTCCCACCTCCTCCCACAGTACACTTTGGGATGTTAAGGGGGAGCCCAATGGTCTTTCTCCTTGCTTAAATGCTTATTGGGGAGCTGTGTGGTGTGCTGGAAATCTCTGTAATGGATGCAAGGACCCCTTGCTTACCGTGTCTGGAAGAGCAGTATAATTCCTGTGGTATGTGCAGATTGGAATGCGGTTTTGGCCTCGCATTCTGTATAGTCAAGGGAGTTCTTTTAACAATGTTTCAATTTTTAGACAACCTGGGCTCATCTAACAATGGGAACCGTGTGCTTTGCTTGTCTTAGAGTTGACTCTTTGACCTTTCAACTCCCGTGGAGCGCCTCTCCCACAATTAGAAAGAGGGGGGAAAAAAATCCAGGGATGACGTTCAGCGAGCTGATGAACACCTCCACAGCAGCTGATAGAGAGCTCAGAGCCTGGGGGATGTCTTTGTCCGAAAAATTGAACATAGGCATAGAAGACACAAAAAAAACCAGTGTGGTAGCAGGATATGGAGGACAAAAGAGCAGCTGGGAGCAGGAGCATAAAACGCAAGAGAGGATGTTGTGTATTACAAGGGATCAATCGAACACGTTGAGGTGCCTGGTGGAGTCGCAGGAATAGCAGCAGTCAGACAGAGTCCCTCTGCATCAGCTCCAGAACACACAGCAAGTCTTAATACCACCCCCCATCCTAAGCACTCGAGGTGGAGGTTGAACAAGGTGTAGTACATGCTGCACTCAATACCAGTAGAGGCGAGCAGAAAGAGGTGAAGGCCTCTTTAAGAATGGCACCATAGCATTCTTTTTCGATTCCTTTGCAGCCCCCACCCCATTGAAAGAGGTCACAAATAAAACTGGTTTGTAAAAAAAAAATCTGTCTTTTCAATCATAGCCTGGGCACCGTCAGCATGGAAAAAAGGGGAGGGTGAAGATGGTGCGTGAGTGGGAATGGGATTAAGCACACAGCGATGAGAAGCACATACGTTACATTTTGCTCATTGCAAAAACTAGTTTCCGATGCTTCCCTGATACGCAGCGCTCCGCAGTTCACTCAGACTATAACACTGGGACCTGGCTGCTCAAAATTTGCAGCCAGCCTATCAGCCTCCGCGACCCAACCCTGGGGGAACTTTTCACCGTGTTTCACATAAATTACAGAGCACACCCAGCAAGCAGAGATAACTGTTGGTACTTTTTTTGGCCGAGATCAAGCCTAGTGAGTAGACATCTCCACCTCCCTTTTAAACGCCCAAACACATATTCCATCAGCTGAGCCTACTATTGAAACGCTCTTTATTACTGATGTATGGCTTCGTTAGCCAGGGGAGCAAGTGGTAGGTAGGATCCCTCAGGATCACTACTGGCATTTCAGTTTCCCCAATGTTTATTTTTTGGTCAGGGAAGAAAGTGCCTACATGCATCTTTTTGAACAGACTGGAGTTCCTAAAGATATGCACATCATACAGCTTTCTAGACCACACCACAGTAACAGTGGTGAAACATCCCTTGTGATGAACAAGAGCCTGCAAGACACCTAGAAGTATCCCTTGCACTTTAGGTACTCTGTGGCATGGCAGTCCAGACCTAAGATAGCTATATGTGTTTCATCTATATCCCCTCTCCCCGTTTGGAAACCCCAGTGCAGCAAATCCATCCACTACGTCCTGCACATTTCCCAAACTCACTACCCTTCACAGCAGAAGTCTATTAATGGCTTTGTACACTTTCATCACAGCCACCCAGGGCTCTATTAACTGGCTGGGGGGGGGGCAGGCTGCCCCCCACTGCAGGGCCCCCTGCCTCCACCACAGGACCCACAGCCTGGGCCCCCTGCCGCAGGCCCTGGAGAGCTGGCCCAGGGACAGGAGCGCAGAGCTGCTTGCTCTCCCCTCCCTCCTGGTTCCAGGGCCTACTCCCTCCTCCCCACAGTGCTGGCAGGATTAACATAGGGGTTTTAGGGGCTTGAGCCTGGGGCCCTCTTTTTGGCTGGGGCCCTGGGCTTAAGCCCCTAAAGCCCCTTTGATAATCCGGCCCTGATCATAGCAGCTCCCACGGTGGATTTCCCCACTCTGAATTGATTTCCAAGAGACCTGTACCAGTCTGGGTTTGCTAGCTTCCACAATGTGATGGCCTTGCTTCTCCACTGTTAGAAATGGTCTCAAGTGAGTATGCATGCACTTCAAGGCCAGGGACAGCTCTGCACAAAGTTCAAGGAAAGTGGCCTTCTGCATATGAAAGTTCTGTAGTCACTGCTCATCATCCCACATGCTCATCATGATGAGGTCCCACCAATCTGTGCTTGTTTCCTTGGCCCAGACCTGGTGCTCCACAGACTGAAGATGATATGTAATGGCCTGCAGCAAGTGAGAATTGTCTCACTCTATGGCTTGTAGCAGGGCGGTCTCAGTAACACAGCAATTTTCCACATGGAGGCTCCTATTTCACTGTAGAAAATACTGCAGGATAAGGTGTGAGGTGTTTGTAATGCTCAAAATGATGATCAAGTGACTGATCAACAAGATAACAGTCCAAGGGAATGTGGGAGAAAGATGACAAATGGTAGGGCAACTTTTGTAAGAGTGGAAGAGTACCAGGCAACAGAGAAGCATGGGTAAGAGAAGAAAGTGATAACATGGCAGGGAAGCATGTTCAAAGATGGGAGGAGGGGAGTATCCCAGAGAAAGAGATGGGAGCGGGAGTGAAATGAAGAACAAAACTGCAAAGAATTATTAAGCCTTTTCAAAAAAGGACAAAACACTACCATTAAAAATGGCTAAAATACAAAACAAACTTTACTCCTATTACTTTACCATGTAAGCAAGTGCCACAAGGATGTGGTACAATTATAAATGTGAGGGAAGGTGACTCTCTGTGTTCATGACTGGCTGGGAGGGAGGTGTCTGTTATATGAATCTAGTAGTATTGTCCATTGTATTAGTCTAATAATTTTTATATTTATTATTTGGACTTGGATAGCACTCAGAAGCCAGGGTCCCACTGTACAAAGTGCTCTATGAAGGTGAGGTTCACACAATGAACACATTTGAGAAACTGTGTCATATACAAAACACCATTTGTTTGGTCTCTTAGAGTCTGAGCCCCGTACCTCACTCTGTCCACTCAGGGTCCCAGAAACATGTTATGTTTGTTCTTACCAGCCAATATCCTTCCTCATCTACATGTAATTAACTCTTTCTTGTCTCAAAGTATATAACCTTCATAAACAAAGTTAAAAGCTATGTGTGTTAGAGCAATATCCAGAGGGGTAGACGTGTTAGTCTGTGTACAGGAAAAACGAGCGTCCTGTGGCACCTTAAAGACTAACACATTTCTTCGGCATAAGCTTTCGTGGGCTCCAACCCACTTCGTCAGATGCATGGTTGGAGCCTATGGAAGTTTATGTCCAAAGAAATTTGTTAGTCTTTAAGGTGCCACAGGACTCTTGTGTTAGACCAGATCAAAACTAATTCGAGTTTAGTTTGGATGACAAGTGTCTTGAATGACTTCTAGAATCACTGTTACTGAAAAAAGTAAGAACACGATATATTTCCACGTCTTTGGGATGGGCTGTTTGCTAACAAACACACACATAGTCCAGCAGGATAAGACAAAAAAATACTGATTTTGCCACCTTCACCAGGAAACAATTCCGCAAATTGAATTTCTATAACTTCAAACTAAATTGGCACATAGACTTTATATAAAACAATGCCAAGAAAATACACTGAGGGGGTGCAGAGACATGAAGAAAGAAAGCAGTTTTATAGCCATGATTTTGATTCAACTGCAACACTTAAACTCATAGGTTCTATGATCAGAAGGGACTAGTATGATCACCTAGTCTGACCTCCTGCACAATGCAGACCACAGAACCTCTAACCTATAACTGAGTTATTTAAACATAACTTGAGGACTTTAAGGTACAGAGACTCCCCCAGGAGGTGAGCTGTGCTACAGAGGAAGATGACACCCCTCCCCTACAAAGAGCCTTTGCCAATCTACCGCCAAATATGGTGATTAGCTAAACCCTGAACATGTGGGCAAGACTCATGAGTCAGACGCCCAAGAAAGAATTCCCTGTAATAACTCAGAACCCACCCCATCAAACATCCCATCACCAGAATTGGTATTGCTAACACCAATAGTCAAGCAACAGAGTCCTGTGGCACTATTAAAGACTAACAGATTTATTTATCGCATGAGCTTTCGTGGGAGAAAATCCCACTTTGTCGGACTGATTTTCTCCCATGAAAGCTCATGCGATAAATAAATCTGTTAGTCTTTAAAAGCGCCACAGGACTCTGTTGTCTTTCTACAATAGACTAACACGGCTACCGCTTTGGAATTTGACGAATAGTCAAGATCAGTCAATTGCCAAACTAGGCTGTCCCATCATACTATCTCCTCTGTATCGAACTTAGTTTTGAAGTCCACCTCCGCCGCTCCCTTCTGAAGGCTATTCCACAACGTCACTCCTCTGATGGTTAGAAACCTGCATCTAATTTAAAATCTAAAACTTCCTGATGGCCACTTTACATTCATTATATTCACTTCTTATTGTCTCCAAAGTGGCAGATGAGATAGCTATGATGAATCCATTTGACAATAAGAGCCCAATATATCTTCCAAAGCACAGACCTGCAAGGTTCACAGAGCAAGAAATATTTAAGTGAGTTTCATCAGCATAATGATAAGTCTCATGGACATGTGATAAATTCTTGAAGGAGACTGCATATGAAATTTGTGCTGAAGAGGCAGAATTGTTATCACTGCTTTCTGAGTAACTTTATGACTGTAACCAATGGAGGACAGTTCCAGACACACTATCAAAAATTAATCTCCAAAGCAACAAAACAAACAAAATGGTCAATCTGAAGCTAACAGGAATCTGTTCCTTCAAGTCTGCCAGGTCTCTTATGACTACTATGACATAGGAAACCAGGTGACATTTTTCATCCAATGGCAAAGAAAAAGTTTGCCCAGGAGACCTCAGAGTAACTATTACCCATATACTGTTTCACAGGCTAGGTTTACCAATAACATTTATGTCAGCATGTTCATATATATCCAAAGGTAAAGAGAGGGGACTGATTTTTCCAAATGCCATGAGTGGTTTGTTTGTTTTTTTGGTGACGGTACGCAGGGGTGCGGAGTACCGGCACCGTTTTGCTGGCCGCAGTGCCCAGCTTGGGGGAGGGGTCAGCAGGTAAAGGAGCATGCCGCAGGAAGACGAGGTGAGGTGCAGGTAGAAGAGGGGTGGGAGAGGCATTTTTCAAATTTACTATCAAGATATGAATAATGAACCCTTTTTTAAAAAATACACAAAATAAGCACTGAATACAATGATTTGAGCTATATTGGAGTAGTGACAGTGAACATTTTCATCTTACTCCCAACCTAATGCTCTGCAGACAAAATGCAAATACAAAATTCCAAAAATTGAGGAAGTTCACTGGTACAAATCTGTATACTAACTCCCCGAACAAAGTCTTCACAAGAGATCTCTCTCTTACGCACAGCAGACACGCTAAATGACAGTAAAAACCTTTGTTTAACCAGAGCATATGAATCCCTGAAATATAAAGAGCAAACAATTTAATTGACCTCCCCATGCTCCGTCCTTTGGAGATCTGGCTATACTGAAGCCACTCTGGTTTTCTTTTTGCAAAACCGAACTCTGGCAGATGAGACTGTACTGTCCTGCCATCTAATGCAAAACAATAAGCTGTGATTTTTTTTTATGGTTATTGTAATCAGTGATACTAGCAGACGCATGATTTCACGGAAAACTTCCTATACAATTATGAATGTATGTACATTTTACACCCCTCAGAGCGCACACATGCAAGGTATTTCTTGGAGAAAGCTAATGTAGTGGGATTTTCTAACCTTCCAGGATTGATGCCAACAAAACTGAGATAAGTATCCTCTGGGTAATGTCACAGTCACTCTGTTTTATGTATGCAGTGAAGTAAACAGAATTGATTTTCAGTGTATTAAAACAAGCTGTGAACAAAGCTATAATGTAAACAAGTCCTGTCTGCATCCTCACAGCTTTTATTAACTTGGGAAGGTTCATATTCCTGGGGCGCCATGCCATTATTGAAAAGTTAACCGACACATCTGAGAAACATGTTAGAGTTTCCAACGAATATCTAACATAAATCTAAAAAAAACATAACAAACCTCTGGGCTGTATGTGTGGAGTAGAAAGTGAATGAGGAAGAGGAGGGTGTATTATTTTTGTTACAGTCTTATCACATACAAGCCATGCTCACCTGATTTTCTCAACTTGGACTTGACTACATAAGTTCCTGCAGGCAACATTACCAACAAGAAGTTGGGAAAAGCAAATAATCAGAACCAAATAAGTTTTCACAAAATTTCAAAATTCTACTACTGCTCTGGATGGGAAATGAGGCTAAAGAATTAGTTGGTTAGCAAAGTAAATTCAAAACTGCAAATACATATATGTAAGTGCCCATTGCATAATTATGGTATTACTTTCACATCTTTACAATTTTTTAATTTCTATCTTAAATTTTTCTATAGCACCCACCGCTATTTTATCTAAGCCCATTCCAGTTTGTCTTTCTTTAAACATTCTTTGTTTATGTAAGGAAGCTTATTAAAGGGAGAATCAGTTAAAGTTTCATTATCCAAAATAGGCATGCGTGTGAGAGAAAGAGTGAGCGAGCAAAAGCTTTTTTCCTCTATCTTATCTCAGTGGAAGGCTATAGATTTTATGTTCCTTGGGATAAGTGGCTGTCATTTTTATTTGCATATCTATCTTGTTGTATAAACAACAGCTTCTTCTACCAAACTGCCACATGAGTGGACATCTGACTAGATACTGGAATAAATTATTAAACAATCAGTTTCTAAGCACCCGGATGATAATAGGGTGATAAGAAATAAACAGCATGGATTCGTCAAGAGCAAATCATTCCAAACCAAATCAATTTCTTTTGTAACTGGGTTACTGGCCTAGAGGAAGGAAGGAAGGAAGGAAGGAAGGAAGGAAGGAAGGAAGGAAGGAAGGAGCAGACATGACATATTTTGATTTTAACAATGCTTTAGTCCTACATGACAGTCTCATAAGCAAACTAAGGAAATATGATTGAGATAAAATTATCTTAAGGTGGGTGCACAACTCATTAAAAGACCATACTCGAAGAGTAATTAACAGGAGTTTGTTGTCTAACTGAGAAGGCGTATCTAGTGGGGTGCTGCAGGGATCAATCTTGGTCCAGTACTTTTTAATATTTTCATTTATGAACTGGATAATGGAGGGGAGAGTTTGCTTATAGAATCTGTCAATGACATCAAGCTGGGAAAAGTGGCAAACACTCTGGAGTGCAAGATTAGAATTCAGAATGAGCTTGACAAAATTGGAGAAAGGATCTGAAATAAACAAGATGAAATTCAATAAAGGCAAATGCAAAGTACTTCACTTAGCAAGGAAAAATCAAATCCACAACTATAAAGTTGGGAATAACTGACTAGTAGTAGTACTGCTGAAAAAGATTTAGGTGGGAAGGAGGAAATATGGGTCAACAATGTGGTGCAGTTGTGAAAAACGGCTAATATCAGTCTAGAGTATTAAGAAGATGTCATATATAAGACACGGGAAGTGACTGTCCTGTGCTACTCAGCACTAGAGAGACCTCAGCTGGAGTACAAGAGTCCCATTCTGGGTGTTACACTTTAGGAATGATGTCAACAAAGTGGAGAGACTCCAGAGGAGAGCAACAAAAATATTAAAAGATTTAGAAAACCTGACCCATATGGAAAGGTTAAAAAAACTGGGCATGTTTAGGCTTCAGAAAGGTAGAGTGTAGGGGAGAACTCAAGTGGGCTAAGGACTGTTATTCTCCATGCTCACTTAAGGCAGGACAAGAAGTAATGGGCTTAATTTGCAGCAAGGGAGATTTCAGTTAGATATTAGAAAAAAAACTTCTTACCTTAATCATTATTGAAGAAAAGCTCCACTTATTAATACTACAGCATGAATAACAGAGTCACTAAAGATGGCTGTAGGTAAGAGACTGTCTTTACTTTTTTCGAGAGACACAAGGCAGGGTAATATCTGCTACTGGACCAGCTTCTGTTGGTGAAAGACAAGCTTCCAAGCTTACACAAAGCTCGTCCCTCTCACCAACTGAAGCTGGTCCAAGAAAAGATACTCCCTCATTTTGTGTCTCAGAATATAAATTGAAACTTTTCTTGAAAGGGAGATACAGAAATATTATTGTGTTATGGTTCATGAATATTCTATATCAAGCCATCTGAATGCTAATAATTGATGGCTAGAGCATTCTCACAGCATTAGAAGACCTTGTCTGGTGGCCTGAGCTGAAGGGCAAGGCTAAGTCCTGGAGCTGCCATCAAGATTAGGCTGCCTCCGAAGTCAATATGTGGTCGGCATTAATCCATGCAGCAATCAGAACAGTGTGGGGTGGGAGGGACTAGGATGAAATTTCCTTCTAAAGGCCAGAAGAGATTGGGGAGCGGGATGGGGAGAAGAGGGAGAGACAAGAAAAGAGATTTCATATTTATCAGAGATCTGCTAACAGAAGCTACAAAAGACAAAGCTCCTGAACAGGATCCAGAGACAAACACCTCCTTTCCTTTTTCCTTGTGGTTAGACTGTGAACAAAAATAGCGATATTGTTCTACCTCTTCTACTTATTCTACAACCCAAATTCTGTCAACTTCGATGCCACCCATAGTTGACCATGCAATTCTTTCTTTAGTTCAGTCCTGGAACAAACTGGCTAACCAAGTTAGCCTGACCAAGTCATGAGGAAGGTGTCTGCTATGGCCCCCGTCTCCGTGCTCTGGAGAGAGCAGAGCTGCTCGCATTTCCTGTTCTGGCGGGTGGCAAAGAGGTCTACTTGGGGATAGCCCCAACGTCGGAAGATCGCGGATGTTACCTCGGGGTGAAGGCACCACTCGTGGTGAGGTAAGAATATCCTGCTTAAACGGTCTGCCTCTGCGTTCTTTATTCCTGCTAGGTGTGCAGCTATCAGATGCGTATGGTGAGCAATAGCGAAGTCCCAGAGCACAGTGGCTTCCCTGCATAGAGCTGAGAATCTGACTCCTCCTTTTTGTTCACGTAATGCATGGCTGCAGAGTTGTCTGTTAGAATTCTGATCGTCTTTCCACGCAAGAGGTGGCGAAATACTTTGCACGCTAGGTGTATAGCCCGTAGCTCCTTGACGTTGATGTGCAAGTCCCTTTCCATCCTGGACCATAGTCCCTGGGTTCTTGCACCCGAGCTTATATGGGCTCCCCAACCCAGGTCCGAGGCATCTGAAATTATTGTTAGAGAGGGGGGCTCTGCCATAACAGGGACTCCCTTTAGGACCACCTTGGGATCCTTCCACCAGCTTAGCTGAGACAGCACCGCATTTGGACTGGTGAGTACCTTGTCCACGGAATGAAGAGCTGGGCGGTACACTGTTGCCAGCCAAGTTTGGAGAGGTCTGAGCTTCAGACGCACTAAAGGGACTACTGAAGTGCAAGCGGACATGTGGCCCAGAACTCGAAGGCAGTATCTGGACGTTGTGGTTGGGCAACGTTCTAAGGTGGTGATCAGATCTACCAGTGTCCTGAAGCGTTCCACTGGCAGGAAGGTTTTTGCCCGACGGGAATCTATCGTTGCCCCTATGAAGTTTATGGTCTGTACGGGAATCAGAGTGGACTTTTGTTTGTTCACGCAGAGACCCAGTCTGTGGCAAGTGTTCAAGACTAACGTTACCCCCGACCTGACCTGGCTCTGGGACTTTCCTCCAATTAGCCAGTCGTCTAGGTAGGGAAAGATGTCCACATGATTGCGGCGGAGGTAAGCCGCCGCCACCGCCATACACTTCGTGAAGACGCGGGGGGCCAACGAGAGACCAAAGGGCAGGGCGGTAAATTCGTAATGTTTTCCTGCTAGGGCGAAGCAGAGGAAACGCCTGTGGGCTGGAATAATGGTTATGTGAAAGTAGGCGTTTTTCAGATCGAGGGCGGCGAACCAGTCTCTGGGGTCGAGTGTAGGGATGATGGAAGCCAGAGACACCATCCTGAATCTTCGTTTTACGACGTATTTGTTCAGCTTTCGCAGGTCCAGGATAGGACTGAAGTCTCCATTTGGTTTGGGGACTAGGAAATAGTTGGAGTAGAAACCCCTGTTCCATTCCTGAGGTGGGACGTTTGCAACTGCTCCCAGCGAGAGAAGTGATTGCACTTCCTTGAGGAGCGCAGCTTCGTGTGAGGGATCCCTGGAGATGGATGGGGATGGCGGGAAGTGGGGGGGGGGGGTGATGAGAATTGAATAGAATAACCCCAGGCAATGGTTGTTAAAACCCATCTGTCTGACGTTATCCTGGACCATTCCTGGGCGAAGGGGAACAAGCGGTTGCGGAACGGGAGGGATGGGGTTTGGTGTGAGACTGGTTGGTCGCCCTCAGAGGAACCCTCAAAACGGTCTCCTAGCGCCCGGTGGGCGTCTTGAGCGGTTTTGCTGAAAGGATGTAGATGATGAGTTATTGTTTTGCCGGCGCCTCCCCGGGTTTCTGTTCCTGTCTCTTTGTCTGTAGGGCGTGAACCTCTGGAACGGAGCCCTGTAGGGTTGCTGAGGCCACACAGGCGTGGGCTTGAAAGTGCGCCACGAGGAGGCCGAATTATGTAAGCCCAGGGATCTCAGGGTAGCCCATGAGTCCTTGAGGCCATGAAGTTTGTCATTAGTTTTCTCAGAAAATAAATCAGAGCCTTCAAATGGAAGGTCTTGGATGTTCTGATGAGCCTCTTGGGAGAGGCTGGAGGAGAGTAACCAGGCCGCGCGTCTCATACAGACAGCTGAGGCGATGGATCTTCCTGCAGTGTCAGCAGAATCATATGAAGTCTGAAGCAAGGCCTTTGCCACCGCCAAGCCTTCCTCCTGGATAGTGAGGAAGTCTTGTAACTGGTCTTGAGAAAGAGAGTCGCTAAAGCGATGCAGGGATCTCCACAGGTTATAGTTGTATCTCCCCAGGAGTGCCTGGTGGTTGGTGATGCGGAGGTGGAGCGTAGCCGCGGAATAAATTTTTTTTCCCAGATTATCTAGTCTTCTGTGGTCTTTATTTTTTGGCACCGAACCTGGCTGTCCTTGTCTATCTTTTTGGTTCGCCGCTTCAGCCACCAAAGAATTTGGGTTAGGATGTCCAAAGAGGTATTCGAACCCTTTAGCGGGCACATAGTATCTTTTTTCCATTGACTTGGAGGTTGGAGGTATGGAGGCCGGCGTTTGCCACAATGCTTTTATGATCCTTAAAATGCTGTCGTGAATGGGTAGTGCCACTCTGGATGGTGCACCAGGCTCCAGCACATCAAAGAGGCTATCCGCCGTCTCGTTGAGCTCTTGAGCCTGCATGTTTAAGTTTGATGCTTAGCAGCTCCTGGTAGGCTTTGAAATCATCTGGAGCATTAGGGGGTCCTTGATTGGTGGTTTCCGCTTTGGGCTCGGGGGTGGCGTGTGGAGAGTACGGCGCAGCTCGGTCCTACTTAAGGGAAATGGCCCTCTGGGAGTCCGAGCACTCCAAGGTGGGAGGTGGGAAGCGTTGGGCTGCTAGGGCGGAGTTCGTTGGGGCTGCACACGGCACGCAATATGGCCATTGGGCCTGAGCCACTGTCCATGGGTCCGAATGGCCCCAAACTGCCCCCTGGGGCTTTTTGAGTCTTTGAGGGTGGTGTGGCTCCGAAGAGGATGACCAGGAGCGCCCCCTCCTTCTGTAGGTGTTTTTCCTCCCTGATCTGGACCTTTTCCTCCCACTGTATTTTCTTCGCCGCCTGTCCCAGTGTCGGCTGGAGGAGTGGCGCTCCGGGGTCGATGAGCTCTCCGTGGAGGAAGAGGAGGATGGGCTCTTCCTTCCCCCAGACTCCAGTGGGATGGAGCGAGGGGGGTCCCCCCTCTTTCCCCTCTGTCTTGGCGACCAAGTTCTGCGACCCCTTGTTGGGGGCGAACTCGTCGGTGCCGGGGGAAGAGGGGGTGCAGCGGGGGCTGGGCTTGGGCTGGGAGACCCAGACCCCCTTCCGTGCTGGGGACTCCAGTCCCGAGGACGAGGCCGGTGCCGCTGCTGCGGGGGTCGGGAGGGATCAGCACCGGGGTTGCGGCGCGGAGTGCAACTCTGTGCCGGGGAGAAGCCCAGAGCCGCAGCGGCGATGTCCGCGGTGCCGGCGCCATTTCACCCGCGGGGTCCGTGGAGGGGAGGGACTCTCCCTCCGGTGCCGGGCGGAGCAGTGGCGGTCGCTCCAAGCCCGGGGGGATCCAGTGGAGGACACCCGGCTGGCGCTCTGCTGGTGCTGGGGTCCCACTTCCCACAGTGCAGCCGGTGCCACGGTTTCCTGCACCATGGCTGGCTGAGCCCCTGGTCTCTTGGGGGGGTCAGAAGGTCCATTAGGGACCTGGCAGCTAAAAACGCCTCCGGTGTGGAGGGCGTTTGAAGCGGCAGGGAGCTCCTTGTGTCCCTGGGAGAGCCTGGGGGCATGTGTAGGTGAGGCTCACACTGGGAGTCTTGGTCCCTCTGGGGCTGTTGGGTGGAGCTCGACCCCGGTGCCGCCATGGCCATGGGGGAGCTGCTACACCGAGGGTCCCGGGGCAGGCTTTGAAGTCCGGGGGAGATCGAGGTCTGGGGAGTTGCTGCTGCTGGAGCGGGGGACGAGCCGGTGGCCGGTGCCGGCATCAGAGCCGCCTCCAGCAGGATCACCTTGAGCCTGTTCTCCCGGTCCTTCTGTGTTCGGGATTTAAAACCCCTACAAATTGTATATTTGTCCTTGCGGTGCGTTTCCCCTAAGCACTTTAAACAACTGTCATGGGGGTCACTTAGGGGAAACGCTTTACTGCCGCCCAAGCAGGGCTTGAATCCTGGGGACTTTGGCATAGATGCAGGCGAGCCCCAGAGTAACCTTCTTCTTTGCAACTAAATAACAAGGGGATTGTTCTAACTACACTAAACTAGTTACTAACTAACTAAGGGGAAGAGTCTTGCCGGAGCAAGCAGGAGTCCTGATGGCTGCCACGAGGCGGAAAGAAGAGACTGGGGGGCTGGGTCCCAGCGTCCCCTGATATACCCAGGAGGAAGTAGGGCACTCCAGGGGGCGCTGGACACCAGACTGGGATTGCTAGGGAAGAATTTTCCAGTGGCTGTGCACGCGGGCGCGCCTGCACCTACATTGGGAATGCACATGAGCAGCACTCGACGAAGAATTTACGTTCCCCGTGCTTTTTACCTCTCGATGATGGAACTGATATAAAATTTCCCATAAAATCTTGTTAGTTTAAAAAATGTAGGTGTGTTCAGACTACTAGCAATACTGTGAAGTTAAGGAACGAAGGGATTATATGCCACGTCCAATACACAAAGGCAATACAAGCTCTCCACATGACTGAGGGAGAACTCTCCCAGTCCAGGCACTATGTAGGGCAGCAGTTCCAATTCTGGTGGGAATGCTAAAAGTGGGAGGTGCACATCAGGAGTAAAAGAGAGCAACCACTGTGGCCACTTTGAGCATCTCCATGTTGTGGATATGCTTATAAGCAGCCCAGGCAGCTTGCCATACCTTAGAGTAACTGCTCAAATGCTTACACTGAAATAAGGAGATACTAATAGTGTTGTTTTGAGTCAGGCATATAGGTAGGTACTGGACATGCTTCCTCATGCGGCTGGGCAAACGAATCTCAATCCAGACCTATTACACCTCCTATGGCTCAATACAACTCTGATTTGAGGAAATGGGTCTTTCTCTTGACATTAATGGGTGCTGAATTGTGCCCTTCGTGCCATCCTGGGTTTCCCTTGAGGAGGAGCCTCCATTCGTGCCAAACCACACGATCACTTTGCCATCAGAATAAATGGAGACTGGAATGAGATGATCCATTTCATTTGTCCTTCTAACATACAGACTACATCCACATTAAAACTGATTCCATGGCTGTACAACCAGCAGAGGCAATGTGATTTTTTGCAACAGCTGAAATGACCTAATAAATACGCTAATGAATGTTACTTTGAATAGAATCACCATGTAGTCCTATGTCACGCTCACGCATTTCCTGTCACATCAAAGGAGTTTTACCTCAGCTACCTCCTTAGTTTAACTCAGCACCATCAGACTTCTCGGAGCCAGTTGGCAGATTGTCCTCAAACGCCAATTGTAAACATTCACAGCATCATTTTACGAAACTTTTGACACAAAAAATATTAGCACAAAAGGATTCCAGGCCAAGGTTAAACAGATTAATATTTCTGTGTTGATTTATACTATCAAGAATTCAATCTGCAATACTTTTAGAGGCAGATTTAACTAAAGATCCTTTAATGACTGCCTTCTTTTCTTCAGTTAACAGAACTAAAATTTCTTATACCGTGCTACAAATGGCAAGCGTTTTTTTCTCTCTCATAAAATTAAATTTAGTTTTCAATTAAAATCTGGCCTTCCTGACAGATATTTTGTTTTAGTTTCAGGTCCAATTTGTTCTTCCTACTGCTTCCAACAATTTTATTAAAAACATAAATCACTGCTGCACAAACATAAGAACGTTAATAAGCTATCGTGCACCTTTTAACAACCAGTTTCCCTTGTTGACATTAGAAACATTATACAACCCAACTGCACTGACACCAAAGTTAAGTTTGTCAATTTCCCTCATCAGGACTGGCAAAAAGACCTCTATCATACCGAAGAAGACAATAAAAAAGCAGTGAAGACAGGAATCAAATGAAGGGATGCTATTCTTATCAACTGTCTTAAGTTTTGAACGCTGAATTTCAGATCCTTTCCTCTATTTACTTTCTGTATATATGCCCCTGTGTACACTTCTGGCCCAAAACAGCTGTCAAAGCGTTTCCCTCTGCACTGAACAGAGTCTGTGAACTATATGTCAGAGGCTGAGATTGTCAAAGGACCCCAAGGGTATAAATAAATAAATAATAAAAAAAAAAATCAAAGATTTCTATCAACAAGTCTTATCGCAGCATTTCAAATTATAATGGATGCATGTTTTAGGAAAACTGCATTACATTTCTAGCAGGAAATCAGATCCACCCTCTCTAACTTTAGCTTTTGTAAGTCAGTGTACAAAGCACTTGCTAGTGTGTGTGTGTGTGTGTGTGTGTGTATATATTGCATAATGTGCCTACGCATGCTTATACTGTGGATACATGTAGACACATGTTACAAGCCAGAATTGTATTTTAAATTAGACAAGCAAAACAAAGAAATAGTCAGTTCTCCATGTATACTTACTATTTAGTTGAGTCTGATAGCTGATACTCTCGTCTTCTGTCATAACACTCTTGGATCCCAGGGTCATTCCATAAACTCTTTATTGCATCTACGTAGGGATTCTCAAATGCTGATACCTTCTCTATATCAACTTCTCGAACTAGCTGTGCATGGGCCTAAATCAAAACAAAACAATAACTTTCACTCTATTTTCTGTGTTTGCAGATACCTCATACACAGTATAGTTAAGATATAAAAATTACTTTATAAATTGGCTCTTTTATTATTTTATGTATATTTATATGAAATTTCATAAAATCACTTTGTTTGGATTTGCGAGATTCTGAATATACTTCCTTGCTAGATGAATACATACCCAAATATCTTAGTAAAAAACAAAGTTGGAGGAAAGGATCTTGGGAGTTGGGGAAGAAGCCACAGAAGTTGGAAGAGATTGTGTTGTGTGGCATGAGCAAGACTGTACAAGAGAGCCACAGTAGCTGGCAGGGGTCCCAGGGAATGAAAAGGGAGAGAAGTTTTTATCTACATAGAGATTTCTGTACATTTTATATGGATCACTATCATTTTGTTTCATGCTGCTAGAAACAGGCAAAAAGACGTCTTACATGACACGTCTAGTAAGCTCCCATGCTCCCTGGACAATGTGTGATGTGCCCAAGCCAGATCAGGTAATCCATATTCACATGAAGATGAGCATTTTACAAGTATCTGCATCTATACAAATGAATTTGGTAATTGGGGGTGGGAAGAAATGTGGAACTGGTGGTTGGTACTTCAGAGTAAATGGTGAATGAGTGGTTCTAGATAGCTGTGGTGCATTAGTGAGGGAGAATGGATGTACCCATATTAGAAAAAAAATGGATTTTAATATTGTTGTTTTTCAGTCAAGAGCTAGCTAACACTTGGCAACATGCAGCAAAGTTCTAGTGTAGAAAAGACAGTTAATTGTTTTAACCAAGGTTATCAGATCAAAGTATACATTGATTATTAAACACTGGTAACCTATGATAACACGGCTACCCCTTTGGAATATGATAAAATGGTAAGTGCCTTGTCCGCAGTAGGATTTAATCACCTGTTAGCAAGTACCTGGTAAAAATCCAAACATCTTTTTTCCTAACAAGGACATGGTTTATGAGGTTATCTACACAAAAACTGGAAGTGGAAGAACTAAATCCAATGTAATTCAGATCTTTATTTATTCTGACACAAGCATCTAGATGCACAGTCTTACTGCAGAGTAAATGTCTACTTCAATTTAACTTAAGTCAATAAACTGTGAAAATCTGCACATTAATATATATTTAGTAATCTAAATTTTCAAAGCAAGTTTCTATTTGCCCCTTAATCTTATTGTTTTCCCAGATGCAGTCTTGCTATATAAAAAACAGATTTAAAAAAAAAACAACCCACATACAACCAAAACAATAAACAGTTTACAAACTCAGCAGATTTAGACATTGAGGGGAGAAAAAATGGTTGCCTTTTACCATTCAAAGAGATCCCCTAAAAAGGGGACTTTGATGCTTCTGCAAAACCTGGCAAAAACAGCCAGTAAAGGAATAAACACAAATTGGCTATCTAGAAATGATTTCTAACTACAGGTCAAACAATATTATATCGTAAACTAAGGAGGTTATTTAAAGCACCCTCCTAAGAAAGGGAGTTCCTACTAAAAGTGTCTTTAGGGTAGATGTCAATATCTTAAACATGTTTGCAAAGGACTACACGAAAAACGTCACAGAATGATTTGTAAGTTATGACCAACATTAAGTTATTCTTTTGAAATTAAAAAATTAGCTTCAACAAACAGGACAAGCTAAAATGGTAAGACAAGTAATTCTGGTCCCATGTCTACTTTATATTCCAGGCATGGAGATGTGTCACTGTCCATTATTTAAATATCTCAGGCTATGTCTATACTAGGGAATTAAGGTCGACTTTAATAAGTCGACTTTAAGTCGACCTTATTAAGTCGACTTAGAGAGTCCACACTGGACTCTCTAAGTCGACTTGTTTGCTCCAGGGAGAGCCAACCCCACAGAGGAGGGTCCGAGGGAGTGGTCCCGGCGAGAAGGGACCCATGCCCTAAGTCGACAAAGTCGACTTAGGGCTACCCCACATCTACACTGGCTTAAGTCGACTCTAGGGAGTCAACTTAAGCCTTAGATCGATTAGGAAGGTGGTGTTAGAAAGTCGATAATTTTAATTAAGTCGACTTTATTTTCCTTAAGTCGACTTAAGCAGTTTGCAGTGTAGACACAGGGTAAATTAAGTCGACTTATGCAGGCTTAAGTCATTTAACTTAGAACTCCTAGACGAAAGGAAATAATGTTAACTTCGTTCTTGGCAACTATGTAAATCTGTTCAAGCAGAAAACACAGACTCTGATTTCAATTTGGAAAACAATTATTAAAATAATTAATTAAAATAAAATATGTTTTTCAATTTGCTCCGTGTTATAGTAATATCTAAAATGTGGATCCAGTGCAGCCAGCAAAAAATAAATATTGTCAGTTACATAGTATGCTGAGTACAAAGTTGTTCTTAAACAGCTGTTTTACAATCTCTGTTGATATGCATGGGGATGAAGGAAGGAGAGAGAATATGTTATTCTACTTGCAAAAGGCAACCATATGGCAGAAGAAGAAAATTCAAAACATCTCAAAGGAGAGATTATACCATTGTATTTCAGTTTGTATTGAATACATAAAATATTAATTTATTCCCATAAAAATCAGATTAATATAGAATAAGTGATTTTCAGCTAATATATGTTTTGAGACTATTACAGGGTGTATATTACATTAAATCAATGATGGTGTTTGTTATTACATAACAATCATGGCAAAACATGCAATATTGTATATTAACAGGGTCCATGAGCTGCGAGCTCCCAGAAGGGTCCTCTGGAATAATGTGTCCATCTTTCCCCACAACAGATGTTTGGCACAAATTAAAGAGGTCTTTTAAATACAGCCAATAAATAACAAGAGACAGCATTCTACCAAATATGCACCATTGCTCTTGTGAAACAGTACAGACACATTTTTAGAACAAATCTTTTATCCAATCTGTGTGTGAAGCACCGGCATGGGTGGTCAGATAAGCTAGTCAGAAACAGTGCAACAGAGTATATACAAAAAGGACCCTCAATCTATCAGCCAGTAATTGGACCCTCGACCACTATGATTGGCAGCCGCTGACAGTGAATACACTCGTTAGCTACTGAAGGGTTGGTTCTGCCCACAAAGCTTTGGGACACCTACTGATTATCTAGGGACAAATTTGCTAAGTCCTGCAGTCCAAAATAACAACCTTGATATAGATTTGTGCATTCCTTACACACCCAGAACTCCCACTGAAATCCAGAGGAGTTCTGGGACACAAAGAAACACCAAATTCATCAGCAAATGTTATTCAAACCCTTGTTACTAATTTTGTACGTTAGGAGGAGGGGGGATTTGGAAGGTTTTTTCTTTACCAAAAATATTACTCAAGGCAAAGCAGCCTTTTAAAACATCAAAGTAATTTCTTCTGTCTTCGGGAAGGGAAATGCTCTATTGTTTCTTTATTCTGAAACCTCAGTTTCCGCTTTCTTTACCCGAAATTGACATGCACAGCAGTAATGAGTTTCACCTTTGAAAGATGCTGAGTTTTAGCAGAATATTATTCTCCAATTACTGTCCTTAAGCATTACCTAACATTTGAAAGACATTAATAGTGACACTGTGGTGGTAGAGCCCACTGAAATGCATTCATAGGGTTGGAATGATTTTATTTGGAAGGGGAAAGGATAAACATGACAGTGTCACGAACGAAGCTGCAAGACTCCTTTTCATCCCCTACCAAATACATACATCAATACTGTTCTGTTCAGTCAGTCCAACTGAAAGGCGAAATTATTAACTACACTGTTTTTAGATAGTTCCATTAAATTTAAGGTTTCCAGCTGAGTCATGTTTAGTCAAACTAAAATATTGGGAAACAATGTTTGCTACCTTCCCTCATCATCTCATGAAGTGTCTTTTGTTTATATTTAGGAGTATTAGAATGTAGCTGTTTAGTTCCGCCGTATGATCGTGCAATACCTCTTTACACTGAATCATCTGAGTTCACAGGAGTAGTCCCATAGATTCACGTGCTACTTAATGAACTGCAACCAAAATCCTCCTCAAGATACCACTGAAATTTTATCTGCACATATACCAATCATAGAAGTACAGGACTGGAAGGGATCTCGGTAGATCATCTAGACCAGTCCCCTGCACTCATGGTAAGATTAAGTAATAACTCGATCAATCCTGATAGGTGTTTGTCTAACCTGTTCTTAAAAACCTCCAGTGATGCAGATGGAACAAATTGCCTAGGGAGGTTGTGCAAAGATTTAACTATCCTGACAGGAAGTTTTGTCTACTGTCCAACCTAAACTGTCCTTGCTGCTATTTAAGGCCATTTGCTTCTTGTCCTATCCTCAGAGGATGAGTACAATTTTTCACCTTCCTTGTTGTAACAGCCTTTTATATACTTAAAAACTGTTATGTCCCTCACTCCACATCCAGCCTTCTCTTCTCCAGACTAAACAAACCCACTGTTTTCAGTCTTTCCTCACAGGCTATGGTTTCTGGACCATTTATCAATTTTTGTTGGTCCCCTCTGTACTTTCTCCAATTTGTCCACATCTTTGCTGAAATATATTGCCCACAACTGGACACAATACTCCAGTTGAGGCCTTATGAACAACTCTCCTGATATTATATCCCAGAATGATTTTTGCTTTCCCCCCCTCCCCACAATAACGTTACACTGTTGACTCATATTTAGCTTGTGATCCACTATAACCTCCATACTCCACAGTACTCCTTCATAGGCAGTCATTTCCCATTTTGGTATGTGTGCAGTTGATTGTTCCTTCCTAAATGAAATACTTTGCATTTGTCCTTATTGAATTTCATCCTGATTACTTTGGACTATTTCTCCAGTTTGTCCAGATCATTTTGCGTTCTAATCCACAGCATTTTTAAAACCATCCCAGTTTAATATCATCCACAAACTTTACAAGTGTAACTCTCCATGCTATTATCTAAAACACCGATGAAGATATTGAACAGAAGTGGACTCAGAACCAATCCCAGTGGGAACCCACTCAACATACCCTGCCAGCTTGACTGTGAACTGCTGGGAATGATTTTCCAAGCAGTTATGCACCCATCTTATAACAACTCAATCAAGGCTGTATTTCTCTAGTTTATTTATGAGGTGGTCATAAAAGACCATCAAAAGACTTACTACAGTCAAGACATACCACATGTACCATTTCCCCCATCTACATGGCTTACTACCCTGTCAAAGATAACCATTAGTTCAGGTTTACACAATTTGTTCTTGAAAAATCTGAGTTGACTGTTACTTATCACCTTATTATCTTCTAGGTGCTTGCAAACCAATTACTTGACATTTGCTCCATTATCTTTTCAGGTACCAAAGTTAAGCTGACCGATCTGTAATACCACAGGTTGTCTTCATTACGCTTTTTATTGATTGTCACTATATTTACCCTCTTCCAGGCTTCTGGAATCTCTTCCATGATAATCACTAATGGCTCAGATAAATACTCAGTCAGCTCCTTGAGTATTCAAGGCTGCATTTCATCAGGTCCTGCTGATGTTAAAACATCTAACTTGCCTAAGTAATTTTTTCTTCCCCTATTTTAGTCTCAGATCTACCTCATTGTCACTGGCATTGACTGTGTTAGATGCACGATCGCTACTAACCTTTCCGGTGATAAATGAAACAAAAAAGGAAACTTTGCCTCTGTTTATTAGCCATTTAATAAACCAACATGCCTGGAAATTACGGAAGGGGAAAAACAACAGAAATAAGGGGAATGTTTAGCCAAATGCACAGTTAACCTAAGCTTTCCTTCACTGCTACATGCTTGTTTATATATAGCCACTGCAACTGATACTGACAGTTTCATGAATCCCTGCAAAATGATAAAAGGAATTGTTGTGTGTTTATTATTCGTTTCTACTGTGTTCAGGGAAACAGGTCTTTGTGTACATTTTTTGTAAATGAACAACATTGCTCCAAAGAAAATACCTGACTCGTATCTTCATTTTCTCATTAAAATAGAAACAACCTTACAAGGCCCTGAATACTGGCTAACCCTTTGGGCCAAAGAGACAACAGAAGTTATATTGCATTTCTGAATTCTCTATTGTACTTGAACAAAACACTTATTTAATGAAATTAAGATTAATATATCTCAAAATCCTAAGAGAGGCAAATGTCTCTGCTGCTTTATTCAAAAGGTGTGGTTCTAAGTCTTTATTGGCAATATCACCACTGAAATATAAAATGTATTTCTTCTCTAAAAGATGCTCAGAAATATCTGCAAAAACAGTAGTACATAATTTATGCAAAGGAATCACTATAGCTATTCATTAAAGGTTCAGAATCAGCAAAGCATTTAATCTCATGTTCACCTTTAAGTGCATACTTGTGTTTAGGTTCGTTGATGAATAGCAATGGATTTAAGCACCTGCTCAAGTAATCTACTGAATAAGGTCCAGTCCTGTTTTCGCCGGTCACTGAAAGTTTTGCTGTTGCTTTGAAGAGGAGGCCTTAAACATGAATTTCCTTTTCAGTTTACAGTATGTACTGGTTTTGAATGACCTTTCTGATCATGAATTTGAACGATCTTTCTGATCGTGAATTTCTGATCGTGAACGATCTTTCTGATCGTGAATTTTTCTCTTGGTTTTGCTTGGATGGACTCATGACAGCTTTTATTCTTGTAACATTCAGTCCTTCATTGCATCAGATTCTTTTGAAAACAAATCCCTCTTCATCAGCTAGATATCTATAGTGTTTATAAACCTCAGCTATTTTTCTGGTCCCACTACTGTTCTGTACTTTGTAATATATTACAAATTTCTTCCTTTAATTATTTGCGAGTTAGCCCTTTTTGTTGGCTTCTGATTTCTAGGTTATAGAGATATCAATGGGGCTGATTCTTCTCTCATTTCAATTCAAAGTAACGCCATTGAAGTCAATGAGTTGCAATAGCATACATTTGATGCAAAAGGAGAAACAAGCCAGATATCTTTTCACATTGGGTACCTCTCTCACATTATTAATATGGCAAAATCAGTAAAGGTACTGTTGGTACTAACACCTAAATTATTGATATGAAAACTTGAGGACCCAGCATTAATCACTGCGGTTTAGGCAGTTTCAACTTTATCTAGACTTTTAAAAGAAAGGCCCATTGCAGTGGAGAAGCCTTTTAAGCCAAGAGTACCGATACAACATGGGGGGGGGGGGGAAGACTGGTGAGATGAAAAGAAGCAGAAAGGGAAGCAGGAGAAAAATCCATGAGATAGCTTAGAGCAGTGTTTCTCAACCAGTATTTCGTGGAACACTGGTGCTCCTTAGACATACTGTCGGTGTTCCGTGACTCACCCCAACCCCTCCCCAGCGGGACAAGGGGGCGATGAGTGTTGAGAGGGGAAGGAACAATTTAATGCCCCAACCGCAGCAAAGCTTCCAGGCATGTGGAGGTCAATGTTGACGCACACCAGGAAGGTTTGTTGTGACTGGGCATTTTAAAACTCCTGCCACTGTTACCAGCTTTTTCAAGAATGTTTTCATCAGGTGTTCCGCGTAAAGTAATTTATATCTTTAGGTATTCCCTGGTCCACAAAAGGTTGATAAAACACTAGCTTAAAACTACCCCTTTGAAAATAAATAAATAAATGAATGAATGAATGAATGAATGAATGAATGAATGAATAAATAAATAAATAAATAAATAAATAAAGTCCTTGAAAGACAATATGCATTCATTTCACCAATTTGTACTAGCGATTTCTACCTGGGAATGCACCACAATAGCTAGAGGTACAGAAAAGATGCTCATAGCATACACTTTAATAGTTATATTATCAGCTTTATTAACACAGCCCTTCTTAAAAATAAATCCCTTTCAATTATGTAGCAAAGAAACACCATGACAAACCACTTGCTGGATAGCTGGCAGATTTCCCGTCAAGTGGACCCTACTGAAGAGAAGACCAGGTTGATTGGGGGGGGGGGGGAAACAGGAACGTCAAGGATTCAGATTAGAATTTAATGTCAACATCTTGAGAAACACATTTTGCAATTAATTATCTTGCCAGTCTCCCCAAAGACTCCCAATTCCAGCCTCCTCACACATGATATTGAAAAGATGAACTTTAAACTGATTCTTCCAATGTCATTTAGGGTTGAACAGAATGAAGAAATTATACTTTTCTGTGATGACTAGCTCATCCCTTGTGAATAAATGTCAGAAATGTAATGTCATCAGTAAAATTAAATAGAACACATACAAGCTCCTGGAAGTAAAACTGTCCACATTCTCCTTCCTGGACTCTTACACATTTCATATATGAAGTAGAATGTATTGATTCCTGTGTTTATTTGGGGAGAGTGAGACTAGTGGAAGATACAAATATAGCAATGCAATTTAGGGCCTGTTTAAAAGTAAATCGCTCTAGGAATCCAAAGCTAACACATATAGTCTATTACTACTACTATTAAACACACTACAAAAGAGTCTGATCATTTTGTCACTTACTGTCCAGCTTTCACATTTTCCCGGTTGCCTGACTATTTCTGTTAAGTTGTTGCCTAACAAATAAAAGCAATATAAATTTACTAACATTCACATTACGATTATTTTTGACAGAGGCTTTGGTTTAATTAAAAAACTTGAATAATTATTTTATTCATTATTAATTTGCTAAAAAAAATGCATCAAAAACCATATGGATTTTATGCACCACAGTGAGACATATATTTAATTTTCTCTCTTCCCATTATTGCAAAAACAATGAACAGCCCTCAAGCAATTTCTCCAAATAGACACCTCTTGCAATCACACTGCACAAAACTAGGCAGGCTGTCAAAACAAAACAAACGCAATAAAGAAAAAAAGAGGACTGTATCTTGTCATAAACACTTTCCCAGAAAGCTAAGGACTTTAGATCTACTTACTCCCAAGTTTATCTGTTCTGCAGGCAATCACAGAAATACTGTCAAAATCTGTGTTGTCTCCTCCACTTGTTCTATTGTTAGATTTTAGATGTTCACTGTGACATAACCCATAATGGTATTGGTTTCAGTCTGCCTCCAAAAAAAAAAAAAAAAAAAAAAAAAATCTATCCGATATAGTGGAAAGTTCTATAAATATTTCATAGCATCTATCTGCCTATTTCTCAAGCTGTAAGAATGTGAAAATGACATTACTACACAGGCACACATACACACACACAGTCATATACTTAATATATTAAATGTGAGCATACACACAGATTCACTTGCTTGCTCTCTTCAGATTGCAAAAAACAAAAAAAAAAGTTGGTCTGAATCAGAGAACCAGACACCACAGTAAGGAAAGCGTATCTGTGCTTGTCTGAAAATTTTCTTTCTTGGAGTAATAAGATTCACTGATCAATTACGGGGAGTACTTTGGTATGTTTGCCTCCTTGGAGCAGAGCAAAACCTGTCATCATGGGCAACAAAGGATTTCCCTGCACCTGTGAGGTTCCTCCAGTTAAGACAACTTCCACAGACAGAACAATTTAATTCTACTTTTCTAAATTACAGATTTTGTTAACTATATTTCCAGGAAAAGCAAAGCTTTGGGTTTGCTTTTGGGTGTGAATATCAATTTCCATCTCTATTCTGGATAATCTGGAGGGCCAGATCTGTGGGGCTTATTACTCAAAGAAAGGAAATTTTCATATGAGCACAAAGATATTTTCGCCTTCATTGTGCTGAAGTTCACAGATCATTTATAATGGGATTTTCATAGCAGTTTGTCTCCTCGGTGGCAAGCAGGACCATCCTTTAAATATGAACTTCTAAAAACAGGCTAGAAATGTAGCACTGGAAAGGACCTTGATAGGTCATTAGCCATGCACTGATGCAAGATTAAGTATTATCTAGGCCATCCCTGACAAGTGTTTGTCTAACCTGTTCTTGAAAACCTCCAGTAATAGAGATTCTACCATCTCCATAGTTAATTAATTTGTTGCAGTGCTTAACTACCCTTTTAAGTTAGGAAATTTTTCCTAATGTCTAACCTAAATCTCCCTTGTTGGGCAATTTAAGCCCATTACTTCTTGTCCTGTCCTCTGTGGATAAGGAAAACAATTTATCACCCTCCCCTTCATAATAACTTTTTACATACTGAATCTACCCACCATTTAAAAACTTTTCTGCATATGTCATGTTTTCTAGACCTTTATTCATTTTTGTTGCTCTCATCCAGACTTTCTCCAGTTTCTCCATAACTTTCCTCAAGTGTGGTGCCTAGAACAGGACACAGTACTCCAGCTGAGGCCTTCTCAGTGCTGAACAGAATAAAAAAATTACTTCTCATGTCTTGCTTCCAACACTCTTGCCAATATATCCCAGAAGGATGTTTTGTTTTTTTGCAAAGTATTACACTATTGACTCATATTTAGTTTATCTTTAGTATATAATTACTCATACTTAGTACATTACATATCCTCTGTTATTCTGTTATTTAGTTCCCAGAACTAAACTGCTCTGACAAAAAATGCCATTGACTAAAGACTGGATGACCGATATAGAGAAATTTTTGGGAAATAAGGTATTGAAGAACACATGACTACCCAGCAGATGGCAGTACAGGAGACATGATTTTTCTATCCCGAGACAGTCAGTGCTCCAAGGAACTGGACGTCAATGCTCAATAGAAGAAAAAATAATTCTTGAATTCACTTTGGGAATTAATGCTGTGAGGACTAATTGTCTGAATTGAAAGTACAATACTGGATTTCCTCTGAGAAAGCTCCCAACTTCAACATTCCTCTGATTGGACATAGTAGCTATTGGAAGGTCTAATTAAATGGATATGGAATGTAAATATGATGGAACATCCTGGAGTGGATAGTCCTGTAAGAAGTAGAATGACATTCCACAATTATGCTCTATGATCTTATGGGAATGGAATAAGAGTTGTTGCCCTAAGGCAGCATCAATGTTG
Organism: Pelusios castaneus; assembly: GCA_007922175.1. Taxonomy (NCBI): domain Eukaryota; kingdom Metazoa; phylum Chordata; order Testudines; family Pelomedusidae; genus Pelusios; species Pelusios castaneus. The sequence continues at coordinate 190,143 of ML685841.1, read as the reverse complement.
GGAATGGACAAAACATCTTTTTCTTAAACAATAACATTATACTACAGAGACTAAACCTTTTGCTGATACATTATACACCCACATTAAGGCCCTCCTGGAAGACTGCAAGACTGTTTTGTTCGTTTACATAGTAGTTAAATTATGGGCTTTGCATTAGCCAGTAGAATACATATTGCTTATTGACTCTGTTTAGGGTTCACGAGAGCGGCAGTCACCTCAATTAAGTATCCATTTTGAATCTTTATGATCCAATATAGAAGGTTGGTTTTCTGCAACAGAAGACCTCCTCTGTGAGTCAGAGACACAGAAAAGTTCAAAGCTAGGATAATCAGGCATGAGGACGATAGCCCTTTCATCCAAAAAGGCATAAAACAGTATCATGGCCATTCTCTCTGTCCTAGCTTTCATACAGAACTGGGGAACAGGGAGAAATGTGGGAAGGCACATGGCAGACATGGGTGGACTGGCCATCTGACAGTTCTGGCAAATGCCAGAGGGGTTGGTGCGCTGATGGGCGATTGGGCTGGCCTTCATTAAAAACAAAAACAAAAAAAAAAAAAAAACAACAACAACAACAAAAACCTAACTAACTATGGCTCGCTGCAGGAGCTTTTCATCAGGCCCTCCAGCTGTAGACCTCCACTGTTTTATTGGCAAAATCTGACTTTTGTCAACCAAACTCCCTAATGTGCCCCAGCCCTTAGACAGTAAAGTTAAGTAAAAACATGAGCCAAGGACAGGAAAAGACATTGACAATAGATAAAGAAAATCATTCTGACATCAGCATACCACTTCCTCTTCTAAATTGTACACATTTAATCTGATTCCTGCACCAGGCATAATTTTAAGTTTCATAACTTTCATAAGCCATAGCATGGGATAAGTATCTTCTTTTTTTTCATCTGTCAGATACCATAATTGTTGTTTCACTTCTTTGTGATTTTAAGTATCGTTTTGCTATATTTCAAAGAAAGAGTGTCCTCTGCTGACTAAAGAATAGCTATGGGCAAAGAAGATGCTCAAAGTGATATTTCTGGAAATAGGTATAACGCTGGGAGAGTGGGGTGGGGTGTCCCCTTTCCAAAAAATTAGATCATCCCAGTGTGAGTCTTGCTTTGCAAATAGTGCATCAAACTTAAATTATGGCCTTGTACACACGATCAGTTTATCGCGCATTAAAACTCATTACCGCGTGATAGCAACAACGGCGTACACAAGTGCAACAGGGCTGTTGCGCATTAACTGCCTTGTTGTAGCACAATACAAAAACCACCTCGACGAGGGTGGTAACAGCTAACACGGAACAGCTGTTGCGCCTTTCTACTCGTGTGTACGCTTACCGCGCAATGATTGGCCTCCGGAAGTGTCCCAGCATTCCAAAGTCGTCCTCTCTGGTCTTCCCCCCACCCGCTCTGTGGCCGTGACGAAACTATCCCCGCCCTGAACTGATTCCCGGGATTTTCAAATTTCTCATCTGTTTCACTTCCTGTTCTCTTCCTCGTGGAGTGGAGTGCAACTCCAATCATCAGTAGCAATGGCGGCCCGTCGTGGAAGACGCGCACCCCTTTGGAGCACGGCAGAGGTGCTGGACCTGATCAGCATCTGGGGAGAGTCCGCTGTGCAGGCGCAGCTACGTGGCAGCAGGAGGAATTATGATACATTTGGCATAATTTCTCGGGCCATGTCAGAGAGAGATTATGATAGAGACACTGTGCAGTGCAGATCAAAGGTGAAGGAGCTAAGAATAACCTATCACTGAGCGAAGGAGGCAAACCGCCGTTCGGGATCAGCGCCTGCTACATGCAGGTACTATAAGGAGATAGAAGCCATCCTCAGTGGGGACCCCACAACCACTGCCAAGAGTCCCGTGGACACATTGGCCCCCCCTCATCCAGTGAATGCCAGAGCCGAGCAGGATGAGGACGTTGTTGAGGAGGAGGAGGAGGAGGAGGAGATGGAGGATGACACGGAGGAAAGCGCAACAGCGTGTAGCCAGGAGCTCTTCTGCACCCCTGCTGAGACGTCCACCCAAGGCTTGAACTGCAGCGTGTCCTCTGAGGCGGCAGACGGGGGTTCCGGTAAATTTCTCCTTCATGCAGCTATGGCTCCTGCTAAAATATCATTGTCCGGGGTGGGGGTGCTTGCTGGTCCCCGCTGTGCACGCTATTTACTCTGCATTCATTAGAAGTGCATCAACACAAGCAGTTATTGTAAAATAATCTTCTGCATTTAGGTCAGTAAAGGTTTCCTCGATGTACCTCCAGAGCCTAATACTCAGGTTAGATGGGAGAGCATTTGTGTCTACGCTACGGATACTCTGCCTCGCCAGCTGCAAAGCACAGCTCTGGGAACCATGGCAGCACACAGTGCAGCAGCATACGGTCCTGGCTTGCAACCGGTGGCATGTAGGATATGTATTCTAGCTGGCAGGGGGACTCTGAGGAGAGAGATATTGGGTTCCATCTGTGTGCCCAGTGCTGAATGTTAGCCCCGAGTAAGCCATCTATTAGGACGTACCTTGTCCGCTTCAGCACAGCATAGGATGTTGACTGCCCTGTACCTTCCAGTGGAAGGTGCTACTGGAAGGTTACATTGGTTATCTAGGCTATGTGTTAACAATAGCTTTATTGTTATTTTTTTATTAGATTCGACCTTCACAAAGCCGGTGTCTACCCCAGCTGACCGAATGAGAAACATTTGGCAGCGTGCTCGAAGAAACAGGGAGGATATGTTTCAGGACCTGCTGAAAGCAACACAGGAATCCGCAAGGGCGAATCGAGCCTGGAGAGAGGAATCCCAGCAGAGGAGGCAGAAACATAGGGACGAACTGATAAGCGTCATGAAGGAGCAAACAGAACTGTTCAAGAGCATGATTGCTTTGCAGTCCCAGGCGATTAATGTCCGGGCTCCACTCCAGACAGTTCAGCCGTGTCTGCCTCCCACTCCCCGTAGTGCCTCAAAGCATTTCTTTGAAGGCCACCTTTCCCCCCGGTACAGTACAACATCCAGTCCCCCCGTCCCCCCCCCAGCTACTTTTTAGAGACCCGGAGCTACACCCACCTGTAACCCCCCCCCACCCCACCTTTTAGGTTTGAATAAAAACAGTAACAAATAATTTGAAGAGTGGCTTTATTTGTACACACACATTGAAAATCTCATAAGGTGCACCTGATGCGTCCTGGAAGTTAACTAGGGGAGGGAATAGTTGAAATGCTCCCTGAGTGCCTCCCTTATGCGAGCAGCTTCTCCTTGGGCCACCCTAATACTCCTAGTGGCTGGCTGTTCGTATGCTTCCTCGAGGTGCTGTGCCTCGGTAGCCCACACCGGGGAAAACTTTTCTCCCCTACTTTCACAAATGTTATAGAGGACACAACACAATGCAATCACAGCAGGGATGTGGTCCTCCACCAAGTCCAGCCTCCCATACAAACAGCGCCAGCGCCCTTTTAAACGGCCGAAGGCACACTCCACAGTCATTCTGCAGCGGCTCAATCGGTAATTGAACCTTGCTGCGATCTAGGTTACTGGTGTATGGCTTCATGAGCCATGGCATCAGTGGGTATGCTGGGTCTCCGAGGATGACTATGGGCATCTCCACATCCCCCACTGTCATTTTTTGATCAGGGAAAAAGGTACCCCCTTGCAGCTTCCGGTACAGACCAGTGTTCCTGAAAATGCGGGCATCATGCACCTTTCCTGACCACCCAGCATTGATGTCCCTAAAACGCCCCTTGTGATCCACAAGTGCTTGCAGCACTATGGAGAAGTAGCCCTTCCTGTTGATATACTCGGTCGCGAGATGGTCTGGAGCCAAAATTGGGGTGTGTGTGCCGTCTATGGCTCCCCACAGTTAGGGAATCCCATGGCAGCAAAGCCATCCACAATGTCACGAACATTGCCCAACGTCACCGTCCTCCGTAGCAGAACGTGATTGATGGCTCAGCTAATCCGACGGTGGACCTCCCGACTCCAAACTGGTTTGCAACAGACTGGTAGCAGTCAGGAGTCGCCATCTTCCAGACAGCAATTGCTACACGGTTCTCCATGGTTAGGGCTGACCTCATGTTGGTGTCTTTCCGTCGCAGGGCAGGGGCCAATTGGGAACACAGTTCCAGAAAGGTTGCTTTCCGCATTCGAAAGTTCTGTACCCACTGCTCGTCATCCCACAGCTGCATAACAATGCGATCCCACCACTTGGTGCTCGTCTCTCGCGACCAGAAACGGCGTTGCACCATGTGCAGATGATCGGTGAAGGAGCTGAGCAACGTGGTGCTGTTGCTCTGCATGGCATCGATCAGCCCCTGCTCCTCAGGATCCTCGTCTGACTTGGAGCTCATTGCGTACTGAGCAACAAGCCGAGATGTATTCAGAATGTTGAAGGCGACAGTGGAGATCAGAGCAGGATCCATGCTGTCGCTGTTATGATTGCTTGCAAGTGGTGCAGTGCGTCACTGCACTGTTGAAAATAGGCGCGAGTTGCTATTGGAAATGAGGAAGACGCAAGGGGAACACAAAGCACCATGGGAAACTGAGACTTTATCCATGGCGCTTTGCGTTCCTTTCCTTCATCCCATGATTCCAAGCGCCGATTCAGGGAAAATGGAACGATGGCATAGGTGCCCAGAATTCATTGCGCTCAACTGCGATAATGCAAGGAATTCTGTTGCGTTGCAAGGAGCGACGTGTGTACGCGTTATCCCGCAATAAAGGTCACGTGTTTTTTATAGCGCGATTGCCATGTTGCGCTTTAATCTGATCGTGTGTACGTAGCCTACGTGTTTGCGTCCTTTACACTCCCAGCGACTGCATTTTAAAACAATTGCATCATTCCAAGGTAAGGAGTAACCAGAAAATAGCTTCAACCTTAATCTGGGCATGTAAAGCGGGCATTATCCTATCACTGAAAACCTTTTCATTCAGTTCCTCCTGGTAATGTCCAAAATCCCTGTTGTCTCAGCCTACATCCACAGTAGAGAACTGCCATGTCCGAAATAAGGAGCTAAATTGATCCTTGGTGTAAGTTTCTTCTGAGTGGAGTCACACCAGGCGTTACTTTGGCCCCAGGTGTTAAATATAGCAGCCCTCCCATATTCCCTTTTAGCCAAAGCTGGGGTCAGTTACATGACTGATAATGGACAATTTTCAATTTTGTGGAAGGAATTGAGAAAGAAGGGCAAATGCTATATTGGATACATGAGAGCAAACAAACATGGCATTTTAAACAGTATCCACACAAGCTGGATGAATGCGGATTCTTTACTTTCTCCTAGGCCAAATCACTGAAGCCAGTGAGAGTTTTGTTTGAGTAAGGACTGAATAAGGGCTGCTGGAATTGTCCCTTTGTCATTGCCAATCTCAAGAAACATTCAGCCAACTTATATCATCAGCTAGAAAAAATGTCCTAAATTGGAATGGGGGAAGAGAATCCTTAACAAACAACAACTGGAAAACATAGCTGTCAGTATAACATGGTGTGTATAAAGCTGATTGTTACTCATGGCTTAACCTAAGAGACACCACTTTTCAAAGAGGAAATTAAAACATTCTGTTTTCTATTTCATTTGATATTTACATGGGTTAGTCTAATTAGGTGACATAACATTAATTTAGGAAGGGTTATCTATCTGCCAGAGTTTAAACCAGTGGCTCCCAAACTGTGAGTGTGCCCTCCAGGGGCAGAGAGAAACTTTTAGTTGTGAAGAGGCACAGTGGGGCCCAGGCCAGACCTCACCAGCCCTCACTGGGTGAATGTGAGGAGGGAGCTCCACCCCCCTGCTGTGCTCTGCCCTGCCCTCCTCCCTGGCCCCAGCTCTACCACCAGCTCCAGTCCAGACCCGGCCCTGTTCCTGGCCTTGGCTCCAGACATGGCCACAGCTCTGGCTTTGGCGCTGGACCCACTTCTAGCCATGGCTCTGCTCCTGGCTGTGGCTCCCAATCGCAGCTCCAATGGGGCACAGACAAATTCCATTATGGACAAGGCACTTGGGGGGGGGAGAAGGGTGGAAGTGCAACAGAAGAGGTTTGGAGACCACTGGTTTTAAAAGGAGTTTTTTCTCAAAGGCTTTAGCAAGCGAGAGAGAGCCATTTTCCTGTATAGTCTCAATACGTCCAATGATGACAAAGCAGGGAAAATGTGTTTTTTTAAAAATCTAAGAAAATTGTTTATACTCTGTCCCAGGCTTTAGTGGGTATTGCACCTAGGTGACAAAGAAGAAATGGATTTTTGACCTTACTTTAGATTAAATTAAATTAAATATTGACGAGGCCTTCAGGAAATCAACAGGTACAAAATGAAAGGACAGTAGAATCACTCTCCCTTTGGGGAAACTGAATTCTCATTACTAGAAGAAAAAAGCAACGATTCTAAACAAATCACTTAATCCTCCCTGCAATTATCCTGGCAGTTCGCTGGGTCATAGCAATGATCAGACTCTCACTGAAATTCCTGGATGAAATTCAGCACTGCTGTACACCCCCAGAAACCTACTAAAGTCAATGGGGTCTGCTTTGACAGAATCAGTTTTTTCTGCAGCTCTTAAAGGTACTTCCTGGTAAATCTGTGAGACAAGTACATAAGGCTACCTTTTTGGAGGGTGAGAAAGGAAGTTCTTTCTGTTTTTGCCAAACTAAAATAAATGAGCAATAGCTATCAAATTTGTTTATAAATACAGCTGGAGATAGAAAACAATAAAAATCCAACCATCTGAACAGGGTTTATACTTTAGCATTCTTCAGTTCTAAGCCTTGGAGAAAGAATTTTATTTCTTTTGCTCTTGAACCAGCTTATTATAATAAGGTCTTCACAATTTAAATGGGAGAACATTAAGTGAAATATAATTGACCTGGGGAAGAAGGAAGAGAAGAGCATTATGTGGAAAAGGCTGGAAAGTACACTGGACCTAAACCAGCACCTGCTGAAGCCAATATAAAGATTCCCAGGGGAAACTACTTAACTTGTAACTTTTAATTTTGTTACTTATTTATGTATTAGAGCTGCTCTAATGTACATTGGCTGCCAACAACCCAAAGGGCTGTTACACAGGTGCGGGTTGCTGGGATGTACAGATATCTTGTCTACCCCAGGGGTAGACAAAATTGCTGCTCAGCTAGGCGCTCAGCTTAAAAGCAAGGCGCCTAGCTCATACACCCTTTGCTGTCAAAATGCTGCGGAATCCCTAAAGTTGCCGGCAAATTTTTTGTCACTAGAGGGCTCTCCTCTGCCGCATTTTCCCTAGCTTTCCTAGCTCTGCAGTGAAAATGCAGCAGAGCAACACCCTCTAGTGACTAAAAATAAAAACAGATAGCTCCAAAATTTTTTTAAAAGACTAAACCACCATGCCCTCCACACAAAGCTGGCTCCTAGGCACCAGCCTACAACTTTTAGTCGCCATGGAAACCTGGCACCCAGGTTCTGTGGAGCCCTGGTCTATCGGGCACTAACATACCCCTGCTTTTCCCTGGCCACGCCCTATATGCTGGGGCTGGGAGGGGATGTTACAAAGAGCTGCTAGGAAGATTATAGCCATTTGAAGGTACCTCTGCACAGATGAAGTCACAAATGGGCTAGTTCAACAGGCTTTAAGTCTGCTCTGTGCAATGGAAGCAAGACAAAAGAGGAAAAATGGGGCCAACGCCATGGCCCAGATTGTTTCAAGTTAACTCATACCTGTTTGTGTGTCTTCTTCGATATACAGAGACTAAGAATTCTGGGAAAGACGGGGTTAGTGAATGTTAAAGTCCCTCAAGGGACCTTCATTGCAAATTGCATTGAAAATAATAAGTCTAAGAACATCACAAAATCAAACCTTTTCATGCTTAAGGTCACTGATTCAGGGCATGTTATTTCTATAGTTCAAAACTTATGCAAATCCTTCTTGGAGACATTATTATTCAGAGTAAATTATTTCAAGCCTGAAAAAAAGGGAGGTTGGAGACATAGGACAAGGACAAAGTTCAGCCACCTTGTTTGATTTTTTTCCTTACATTTACCTGAATAAGAAACGGTTACTCACCTGTAACTAGTGTTCTTCGAGATGTGTTGCTCCTGGCCATTCCATGATAGGTGTGTACTCACCACATGCACAGATCGCTGGAATTTTTTCCCCCTAGAGATCCCGTAGGGCCGGCTGTGGCGCCCCCTGGAGTGGCGCCATTGCAGCGCTCTATATATTGGACAGCCGGCTCTACCCTCCCCAGTTCCTTCTAGCTCCAATTCCGAGCTGGATCGGAGGGAGGGAATTGGAATGGCCAAGAGCAACACATCTTGAAGAACACTAGTTACAGGTAAGTAACCATTTCTTCTTCTTCTTCGAGTGCTTGCTCCTGTCCATTCCATGGTAGGTGAATTACCAGTCTTACCTCAGGCGGAGGGTCAGAATCACAGCTTAGCTGAGAGCAGGACAGCTCTACCTACTGCCGCGTCCTCTCCCGACTGCTGGGCGATCGCGTAGTGCACAGCGAAGGAGTGGACTGAAGACCAAGTGGCTGCCTTGCAGATGTCCACCAATGGCACACCCCCCAAAAAGGCCGCTGATGATGCCTGTGCCCTTGTTGAGTGGGCCTTGATTGGGGGCGGGGGGAATCTTCCACAGGTTGTAGCACTCGCGGATGCATGCCACCACCCATGCAGATAGACGCTGCGATGAGATTGGTTCCCCCTTCATCTTGTCTGCCACCGCCATGAACAACTGGGATGACTTGAGGAAAGATCTTGTTCTGTCGACGTAGAATGCCAGGGCTCTACAAACATCTAGGGTGTGCAGCCTGCGCTCCCTGTCCGTGGCATGAGGCTTGGGATAGAACACTGGCAGAAAAACATCCTGGCTGGTGTGGAATTGAGACACCACCTTTGGCCGGAACACTGGGTGTGGGCGCAATTGCACCTTGTCCTTGTAGAACACGGTGTACGGAGGCTCCGACGTCAGGGCCCACAACTCCGACACTCTCCTGGCTAACGTAATAGTCACAAGGAAAGCAACCTTCCAGGACATATACAGCAACGAGCAGGACGCTAGTGGCTCGAAGGGCAGACTGGTCAGCTGCGTAAGTACCAGGTTCAAATCCCATTGCGCCACCGGGGGGCGTACTGAAGGGAATAGTTTGTCCAGCCCCTTAAGGAACCGCTTCACTGTGGGGGCTGAGAAAACCATGCCATGCCCCGTCCCCTCGTGGAAGGCCAAGATGGCCGCCAAATGGACCCTCACAGAAGACGTAGCTAGGACCGATGACTTAAGGTGCCACAAATAGTCCAGAATGTATGGGATCGGGGCTGACCTTGACCCCTTTTTCCACGGCCCAGGTGGTGAACCTCATCCATTTTGCACTATATCTGGTCCTTGTAGATGGTTTTCTGCTATTGAGCAGTACTCAGGTACCTCAGACACGATTGGTGTGGATCGTCCAAGGGCATGGGCTTGCAGCAAGCCCCACATGCCTTGAAGCCTGGCATGCCCCTGCCCTGGGCCCGGGGTGGGAAGGACCTAAACTACTCAAAACTAGGGGACTCTGCTAGCGAGCTAGCAGATGTTCCAGTGACCGTCAGGGCGGTAAGAAGGAACTGGGGAGGGTAGGGCCGGCTGTCCAATATATAGAGCGCCGCAATGGTGTCACTCCAGGGGGCGCCACAGCCGGCCCTACAGGATCTCTAAGGGAAAAAAATTCCAGCGATCTGTGCATGTGGTGCGTGCACACTTATCATGGAATGGACAGGAGCAATCACTTGAAGAAGAACTCATTATGACCTTCAGTACTCATCACTGGGTGCAGCCTTCACCACCAGACTAGCAGCTCCTCCTGGGCACTCTAGGGATTAGCATGGGGCCAACATCCCCGTCTGCAGTCTGTACACCCAGACTCTGTCTGTCTCCCCCACCGGCTCCTCTCTTGGCTTCTAGAACTGCTGCATCGTCTTCACGGCTCAGTCCTCCAACCATGTCACCATCTGTGTTTGACCCCTTCTGGGGATATCCCTGTCCATCACCCCTTTCACTTCCCCAGCTGTGCACCCACATGCGTGTGCACGTGTGCTTGCGTGTGTATGGGAAATGGGACTCAAGTTCACCCACTACTCTGGGTCCTAGCCCAGGGACCCTGTAGATAGCAGCCTCCTGCTGTGTCTCTAACTTCTTTCAGTACTGATATATTTCCCTGGGCCACTTCCCAACAACTCCAGCACCTTCTTTGTCTTCACTTCATGGCCCCAGATGCTCAGTCCCACAGTCACGCATGGGAAACCCGCTTGTTCCCCCAGTTCCTGATAGCAGCTGCCCTGTCCAAAGTGCTCACAGTTCTCTCAGCCCTCCATGGACACAGTCCTCATTCCCTGAGCTCCCAGCAGTGACTAATTCACTCTGTGTGAGCCCTTTGGACCCTAACTGGCTGTTTCTTTTATCCTTCCCCTAAGCCACTCTAGGCTGCTCAGAGGACTCACCTCCATTACTCCTTTTGGGGCAGGGCATGGTTAACCTCTTCTATGCCTGTGTGGAGTAGGCACCCCATCACAACTCCAGAACAGCACTTGAAATTAATATATATATTGTTAGATCATTGATTTAATTAACATATACCCCATAAGACATTAACACTAACTGGATGGATTAGACCTGTAAAGATACACACTAACCTATTAATAGCTGATGTAGCATGCAAAGGCACAGTAATAATGAAGTGTCAGAACTCCGCAACCAAAATACAAACATAGGTTATGTTAGATCTTAACATAAAAATGCTGACCACCTCCTGGAAGTATTGAGTGCAGACAACTCCCAATTATTGTCCAGTTGGCAGGAGAATTTATTGCCCCTTTTTATAATCAAGGCAAATTCCAAAGTGACAATATCCTTGCAAACAGTGAATGACTCAGAATGATCTCTTGCAAGGTGCTTAAAGTGCTCTGATTATGTAATTAATTTCTGTCTATCCCTCGCAATCCTGTCACATCTCTGAAGCTTTTCGCAGCCAAATGATCTCTGGCCATGAAGCAGCAGGAATTCTGCTGAAATTCACCGAATTCTGCACCTCAGAAAAAGATGAGATGGGGAATCCATCTTCTTCCTTTAGGCCTTGCAGCTACAACTACAGACTTGAGATCCAGGCCCCACTCCTCTCACTACTCTATCTCAAAACTTCCCCTTGAACAACAGCACAAAGGTACCTTCACAGAACTGGGCTCAAAGGTAGGCAGAAGTATTGTTCTGCCTCCCATACAACTAAACTGCACCAATACTGCTGCATTTGGAGATTATCACAGCTAGAGTGAAGGGAGCGGAATTAAAAGTTCTGTTTGGACTATCCATCATATTTAATGTTTACAAAGTGCAAGTCATGCCACAGCAAAAAAATAAAATAAAAAAAAAATCAAACCATTTAAAAAGAAAAAAATACTGCCGTGATAGAAGTTAAGATTAGAAGATTTTATGCTATTAGTCAGTCACCCTGTTTTCAGTTTAAGATGCAAAAAGCCAGAAGCATTTGCAGTGCCGGCTCCCAAGAGTCAACACATGGCCTATATATGATAGAAGAAAAAAAGTCTGAAAAACAGAACTGGTTGGATGAGACTCTGCCAAGTATTTTCTGTGATTGCTGCTCTGCAAAAGTTGTCTGACTCTGTTATACTATGCAGCCACAGAGGCTACACACTGTTCTGAAGTCATACCTCCTTTGCAATCCTACCAGGCAAGCGTTCAGCCTAGGTGATCAATTTAGAGCAGTTCCATCCTCAGGTTTTCTTAGCAAGGAAAGTAGTACTAGAAACACCCCCCGCCCCCCCAAAATTTCTACGCCATTAAAAGGAGGATGGGGAGTAAGGATTTGTGGGATTAGCAGATCTGCAAAGGCTGTCTTTGACTCCATATAGGACAGCTACCTGGCAATCAAACTCATAGGAACGAGCATGGGGGATACTTTATTTCATCATGAGCCTCACAATACTTAGTTCCAAAGGGGAAGCCGTGTCAGTCCAGTTCAGCAAAACAAACAAGGAGTCTTGTGGCACTTTTAATGATTAACAAATTTATTTTTCACATGAGCTTTCGTAAGCAAAAATCCCACTTCATCAGATGCTTGAAGTGTGATTTTCTCCCACAAAAGCTCATGTAATAGATAAATTTGTTAGTTTTTAAAAGTGCCCCTGGACTCCTTGTTTGTTTTACAATATTTAGTATTCTTAGAACCCTGACTCCTGGAAGGATGTGATTATGAGAGACCCATCTTTCATTTTAAAATTTAAGCTTCAAGTCCTCATGACTGTGGAGAAATGACTGAAAACGTGACCCAAAAAGCTTGAACAGAAGTCTAATCAAAAGAACCTAATTTTTTATTATTTATAACCCAGTTTCAAGATTTTTGAATACAGTGTCTCTAGAAGATTCCCATGAAGCTGCCTGCTATCTAGGCAGAGTCTGAGACTCAGGAAAAATATTAACCATGAGGTAAGACTCTTTAGACCCATTCAACCCCTTCTCATCTTTTCAGCTGACAGTTTCAACTGAGCTGCCTTGTGTTCTGAGACCCAGGCTCCTTGTGCCACAAACCCAACAAATTGAGAAGATTTAACCTGAACAGACAGATAATGGGAATTCCCTCCACCTTACAGAAGTAAAAGAGGCTTTTTGGGGAAAAGGGGTTTGCCTTTACACCCAAACAGCTGAGGAAATCTGATCTTCTGTCAACTGCAGCCTAGACTGGGAAAACTACTGCAAGACCTCAGCAGAGAGGAAGAAGATTATGGGAGTCAGGACTGCGAGTAGGAAGATGCAGAATGCGAACTCCCTCGATGTGCCAGATAAACTCTACAAGCATCTTTCACATACACCTAGCCATCCACTGAGTAAGTAGCTCAGAAGTTCATGATGCCTGGTCACAGTCCTCATGTGTTGAAAAAATGCCCTGTAACCCTCCAGTCTATTGTGAAACTTGGAAGCCTTAATTAATAATGAATCAACTTTCAGTAATATAAGTACTGAAACATAATGAGTTTTCCTGTTCCATGTGCCTTGAAAAACAGTATGGAAAAAAGGAGGAAAAAATAGAAGGGGAAATACCTTCTTTAAAGATTACATCTAGGGCAGTGGTGGGCAAACTGCGGCTCTGGAGCTGCATGCGGCTCTTCAGCCCCCCTGTTGTGGCTCCCTTCGGCCTGTTCCCTCTAAGCGCAGACTCCTGCTGCGGCCGGGCTGGGGAGATTCAAATCTCCCGCTCTGAGCAAGCTCAGACAGAGCGTGCTCAGCGCAGGAATGGCCTGGCCCAGAAA
>ML685841.1:77425-176494 GCA_007922175.1 Pelusios castaneus | reverse complement strand
TTTTTTTCTTTTTCTCTTCGTCTTTTACACAAATACGGGAAGGACTCAAAAAGGCCTGCATAGTTCAGTGTTTAATTTATTTCAAAGTAGGCCTACACATGCACACTGCACTTCTGTTTGTTGTATTCTGTTGTTGTAACAGGTAAAATTAAAAAAAGATTAAAACTTTTAAAAGTTTATAAGCTGTGTTATGTTTTGCGGCTCCAGACTATTTTTCTTTAGTGGAAGAGGGGGCAAAATGCTACGGGAGACGCAGCGCAGGCGGGGGGCGGGATACGCAGTGCAGGGGAGGCTCGCTCGTTTCATGCACGAGTGAGTCAGTGACAGTCTGCAAATCCCGCAGATTATCATATTAAGTATGTTATCAAGTTTTATTCAACGTACCTATAGTTTAACTAAGACTTAAAACTTTAAGTAAAGTTTATTAAGTTAATTTTAGGAAACATTGTGGAGTGAAAGAAGATGTAGTGTTGAGAATTGAGAAAGGTATGTTGAGATGGTTAGGAATACCCTTATTAAGTTAATAACAATGTACCTTCCTATATATTTTAAGTTTAAAAAATTTGGCTCAAAAGAAATTTCAATCGCTGTTTTGTTGATATTTGGCTCAGTTGACTAATAAGTTTGCCCACCACTGATCTAGGGGATAACGTCATCTTGTGAATTACTAGAATTAGAGACGGTACTGAAAAGGAAGAGTGTGTAGTTTAAGACCAAGAAGAAACCTGCTACAAATTCTTTCAAGTTCCTAGATTATTTCAGTGGGATATTTAATCTATGGTTGATTTTCAGAAACTTCCCACCCTTCCATCCTTCCATTTCTTGGAGCCAGGGTGGACAAGAGAAAATGTGTATTCACTGAAAACATGCATGAAATACAACCTACCAATATGACTATGCTTATATGAGTTTTCTACCCTTGATGGCAAAGATAATGTAACACCAACTGTATAAACCTCTCTCTCACAGACGTTAAAGATGGAACAGTCTATTTTCAGTGTCTACAAGATGAAGAAAATTGAAAAATGTTAAAGTTCAAGTGATGTACTCAACAGCAATTTAGAACTTGCCTGCTTACGAAGTAGATTGTTGTAGGTCTCACCCCTCAGCAAATTAAAGATGGGCTACCGTGGCAAGTCTTTCACTTTCTAAAGATGGCTTTGGCCAAACTAATGCTGCTCTTTCCCTCTGAGATGATGATTAAATAAAGTTGTTAGAACAAACAACTGGCAGAACAAGTACACTGGGGAAACCCAAAATTCTCACCAATATCATACTGGCATCTTGTCATGAACCTGGGGGCCACATGTAATTTTCATTAAGTAGAACAGATGATGGCTGTCCCTCATCAATGCAGAAATAAGAGCGACTAAAGATATCCCTAATTCCAAAGGGGTAGCCGTGTTAGTCTATTGTAGAAAGACAACAGAGTCTTGCGGCACTTTTAAAGACTAACAGATTTATTAATCGCATGAGCTTTGACTCAGTTGCCTTGGGGTTGAACAGGGACTATGGATTTTTCTCGCATTACATCAAGTGAATTGACCTCCCCCCTCCTCTATGTGCTGTTCCCCAGTGTTTTGAATCCTAACACCTACTTTGATTTGCTGTTACAGCCTGACCTGATGCTATGTCATACACTCCCCTGCATTTAATTTCCTCCCACTCTGTAACTTTCCTATCTTCAAAGCGTCTGACGAAGTGGGATTTTCTCCCACGAAAGCTCATGCGATTAATAAATCTGTTAGTCTTTAAAAGTGCCGCAAGACTCTGTTGTCTAAAGGTATCCCTGTGAATCAAGATGAAATACTGCATG
This sequence comes from Pelusios castaneus, assembly GCA_007922175.1. Taxonomy (NCBI): domain Eukaryota; kingdom Metazoa; phylum Chordata; order Testudines; family Pelomedusidae; genus Pelusios; species Pelusios castaneus. Next base: position 174,678 of record ML685841.1, on the reverse strand, counting down.
CTGGGACCTGTAGTCTTCACAGGCTGCTCTTCCTTTTTAAACAAGAGCTGCATTGCCACACATTGATAGCTGCAGTTGACTCTGAGCTACGTTGTAGTCAACACCTTCAGATATCCATGACATGCCTAGGAAAAGTGCAGCCTAACCGTTCAGCAAATTCTCTGGCTACTTCAAGCTTTTTTCTCTTTAGTTCTTAAATGTATGTGGTTTTACTTCCCTCTCTTGGGTAAGCAAGACAAACTGTAACAGGTTCTCAAACATAACTTCTCTAGAAAAGGTGCATGATTACTTTAATGACAAATGCATTTTTGACTAGCACATTCTGAGACATCTGAGCACAAATTTTCTTGCCTTATTATTTTTGCCCAACCCTTCCTTCCTCTTTTCACCAATACAGCACTATTATTCCAGGGACAGAGGTAGAATGATAAGCTTCCTGAATGGTCAGCAAATTCTAATAATAAAACCATACCAACCCCATTCATGGTTGCTTTTCATTTGCTGATCCCTGAGCATTTGATAAAGCTGGTTAAGCATTACCTGGTTTTACAGATGGAGAAACTGAGGCAACATGATTTGTTCAAGGCCACACAGCAAGTCCATAGTAGAATCAGTAAAGAGAACCCAGAGATCAACTCCTGGCCCCAATGGCAGAACCCCCAATGATTTCAGTAGAACCAGGATTTCACTCAGATCTCCTGCTTCCCAGCCTTTCTGTCTGTTTGCTTATAAAGCCAATCTGGGGGAAATGGTGAGGGGGACAAATGACACCTGGAAATTCTGTCTTATGCCAATATTCTGTTACTGTTACAGAGATGTAATGTTAATCAAGATCTAGATACATTCCAGCTAGTCACTATGTTGTTACAAAGTGGCTTTCACTCCCTGAGCTCATTAAATAATGTGAATTGTTTCACACATTTGAAACATGCTACTCTATTGATTCATGTCTGTACAAGTTTCAAATTTTTCATTTGCAAAAAAAAAAAAAAAAAAAAAAAAAATCACACATCAGGGAAATAACCTGTCCTAAGCACCATTTCCTTGAATGAAGCACGGTGGCTGTTTTACTGACAATGCAGAGCACTTCAAAGTCAAAACAATAGCAGTGATTCTAGAAACAAAGATATGACTTGAGAAAATTGTAATATGCAGTGTGAAGAGAGAGCGAGCAAGAATTGACTTAAGGGAAGCAGAGGACCAAGCTTTAACACAGGGGATAAGTGCTAGAAATAGTGTATGTGGACCACTGTCTCATTACATTTAAAACATGAACATTTTCAAAATTCCTACAGAAAATGAAAATAAAGCTTCGTTAGAAAATAGCAATTCCATGTCCCTTTATACTCCATTTCTCAGAATATTTATGAGCTACATCACGCCACTTAATGTATTCATGAATTCATCCAGACAAGGAAGGGCCAAACAAACTGGTGTTCAGTTACCACCGTGGTAATAAACCAGAAATTAAATGCTGATGTAGTCTATTTATTGATTGAGGAAAACTAGGCATGTTTATAGCCTAGAGAGGGAGAAGATTAAGAAAAAGCTTTAGGGTGTTGTTTTTTTTTTTTTTTTTCCCCTAAATTGCAAAGTTGTTTTCCCCAATGCTATGTAAAACTGCTGCCACTAGAATCAATAACCCCCAATCCCTAATCTGCAATTTCAACATACTCAGTGCTTCTACACAGCAAAATTGTGCCTGTAAATCAAGACTGAAATTAATTGTGCATTCAGAATAGATCACATTGTGGCTGCTTATACCATATTTAGCCTGTAGAGATATTTCTTGAAATATTATACAGAATACAGGATGGATACAAATAAGAGCAGTACATGAAAAAAATATCCAAAGAAATGTATATAACTATATTAATGCAGTGAAAGGCTACTGGAGCAAGAGAGCTTTCTGCCCACTGAAGCCAGATAGAAATCTTCTAAAGCAAGCAAAGCTATGAGGTAAGCCATCAAAAAATGAAAGTTAAAGAAAAAAGAAAGTTAACTCATTAGTGCCTAAACAGCACTTAATAATGGTAATATATTGGTATGTTATTCTTCAATATTGTATTTTCTTCCAGGGTAACTGTGATGCTGTCTTGGTTAGGAATGATCATTTACAATTTTATTTAATACCAATATGACAAAATTGCAATGATTCCTATAAGATACACCATGCCAGGTATCATTGAAAAGGTTATAATTTGGCAACATATGATAATATTGTTTATGTGTATGTATCCAGAAGCAGATCAAGAACCACAGGGGCCAGCGCTAGGGAGGGGGCACTGGGGCCAGAGGCTGGCTGTGGTCTGGCCAGTCCGCACCAGAGGCCTTAGTGCACACACAAGTTGGCCCCACCACCCCTAGGGGCTGACTAGACAGGCCGTGGCCAGTCTGCCCTGCTCCCGGGGGCGGACCAGCCAGCCCAGGGGCAGGGCGGGAGCTCAGAGCCCGGCCTCTCAGCTGGCCCACCCTATCCCAGAGGCAGATCGCCCAGCCCAAGGGTGGGGTGGGAGCTCAGAGCCCGGCCTTTGGGCCGGCCCACCCCACTCCCTCTCTAGTGTCGGTAGGGTGGCCAGCCCCATTGGCCCTGTGCAGTAATCCACCCCCTGTATGTATCATCTTTGTACTGTGAGTTATGGATATATGAGATATATTCATATATCCAAACGCTTGTGCTGTGCTACAGGGTTACGCCACCCAGACAGATTAGTGTCAGCACTGACGATTCATCCAGGGCAACTTTTACAATACATTCAGGAAGAGAAGCCAGGACAGCACCTATGAGTCATCAAAACATATAGAGACATGCCTGTGGCCAGGGGACTGCAAGTGCCTGCCTTTCCCTGCCCATGTGCTGTAGGCTTGTGTTTCAAACAAGTGACATGGCAGACCAGATAAAATGAAGCTTCACCTCCTCCATCTTGTCTTCATTCCTGCTTCCTACCTCTGGAACCACTCATCTACAACTGAAGCTCGGGAATAAAGGCCTGAGACCCATCCAAGTACTGGATGTATACAACCCTGCAACAACCACAATTCCTAGATAGAGAGATAGGCTATGTCTACACTAGCAATTTAGGTTGACTTAAAAATGCTTAAGTCGACCTAAATTACTCCATGTCCACACCGGACTTTCATTGAGTCGGTTTAAGGGCATCCTGAAGTCGATTTAATAACTACCACCTGTTAGGGTCGACTTAAGGTCTAAGTCGACCTTATTAAGTCGACCCAACACCGGTGTGGACACCCTAGGTCGACTTAATTCCTTAAGTTGACCTAAAGCTGGGGGAAGGGAGCCGCAGCTCGCAGCTCCCCTGTCACAGGAGCTACCAGAAGCTGTCTTCCCTGGCGCTCCCCAGAGAGGGGAACCTCCGGGGATCCCCTGCCCATGGAGTGCCGGCAGCAGTCTTCTCCGGTGCTCCACGGACAGGGGAACCTCCAAGATGGAGCCCAGGTGAGTCCCAGTGAGAAAGGAGCCACTGCTCCCTTCTCAGCGGGGAGCCAAGGCTCTGTCTACACTTGAAAAGTTAAATTGACTTGTTAAGTTGACTTAAAGTCAACTTAAAGTCGACCTTGTTAAGTCGACTTAACTTTTTAAGTATAGACATAGCCATAGATTTTAAAGTCATTTGTACGTATCTGATTGCTTTGGCCATTTAACATTTCTCTTCTCATTTGTTTCTTTCCTTTTATAATAAACCTTTGGTTTTAGTTACTAAAGGACTGGCTGGCAGTGTGCTATTTTGAGTAAGATCTAAACGGATATTGATCTGGCAATGTGCTGACTCTTTGGGGATCAGGAGAACTTTTTGGGAAATGGAACAGAGTTTTAATAACTTATCTCTTTACTGGACCCAGTTGCTGAGTGGGAGGCAGAGACTGAAATGCAATAAAGGAGGCTGTATAGTTTTTTTTTTATTGCAGCTTCCTGATAACCAGTGTGAGAAATCAGGAACACTGTTTGTGACTGGTTGAGGAATCTAACTTCAGTGTTACCCATCAGTTTTGGAAGACTGCTATTCTTTTAGAGCCTGGCATGATCTTGGCATTTTCAGATAGGCTACCCTAGACACAGATAGGTCACAAACACCTCTTGTGACCATTTTGCTTTCTATTTCCTGTCACATTTCTATCTTTTACATTTTAGATTGAGCATTTAGCAGTTTAAATGTCCTGTAAATATGTAGGGGAATTCAAATACATAACTCCCATCAACATCAATATTAGTTGGGCATCTTTGCAGATGGAGACTGTCAAGTTGATTGGTAACTGCCCACCCCTACTAAGTAAGAAAGAAAATCAAAGCCTCACTAACTGCATCACTGCTGAATTCATAACACTCTTCCTTTGCTATCCGTTGAAGTTCAGAGCTCTGTTCAAGAGACAAACATTTAAATCTTCATTTGCTTTCATGCTGATAAACTGTTCCTTGTTTTTTTTAATACAGCTTGGAAGCCAACCAACTTTTATGGTCCTGGACACATGATTATCACCAGAAAGACTTATTTGGGAAAAACCACCTTCTTCTCTGGGCATAAAACACAAAGCTTTAAATTAAGCTCATACTTTGGCAGCGTGAGAGTTTTTACTGTCTTAAAGGCACTGAAGGATTCCAAAGATGTATACGTCCATTATGCAGTTCTGGAGAAAGAGTGTAGAGAATAATCGCTTTTAACTTCTCTCTTGTACATTATAAAGGTTGGTTTATCTCATAGTTGGGCTCCAGTAGGTGCTATGATTTCTGCAATTATCCTTGCTGATTAATTTTTGCATGAAATTAGGTTACTGCTTATGCAGCGTACTCTGTGGTATATATTAATAGATGCATTTCTGCCTCCTCTTCCTAAGAGAATGAGCAATGTGATATAGAAGTGCACCCAACACAATTTTATAATAATTTTTAAACAAACTAAGTGGCTCATACATTTTTATTCTACTTCTTAAATCTGTCTAGAGTAGGTATTCTATAGCACCTATTACCATAGAATCTAAGTACTTTCAAGTTAAATTAGATCTCCATAGTGAGGCCCCAGTGGACCTCAATAAGTCTGATTATCTCCATTCACTGGTTATAAGAAGTTCTGCTTGCAATATCGTATTTCCCCCCTTCCTTCCATCTCATCATTCTGGTTATGACAGAAAATCCTTATAAAAAAGATGGATCTTGTAATGTGACATGAAGATGATCAGATTGTGGATTAGTGTGTGACCTCCTGTGAAAACCTGTTTCACAGGCAAAACCTGTCAACCAAAAATGCATCTTCTTCTGCTCTCATGTTTTGTCCTGGGCTTTATGTGCTTTACAGTCCCAGGGGAGCACAGCTGTCTTGGCAAGTCAGGGACAGAGACACGCATGTGCTAATATAGACAAGTTCTGACCTATTGCTGCCTTTGAAAACCAGGACTGGCATAGGAAGTGGACTCGAGTACCTGTATCTTGTGCTCTACTGCACTGAAAATTGCAGAAAGATCCTGTAGTGTTGGCATGAAGACCTGTCCTGTGTCTCTGGTCATGAATAGTTCCTCATCTAGAGCTGCTAGGGGCTGGCTCTGTCCTATACTCTCGTGTTCTGACTGCAAAGCATCCAGAATGTTAGCAGATGTCACCTGGCACTAGAGCTTGGCAGCTTTATTTTCTTTATTTTTTTTTTTATTTTTTTAATTATTTTGCCCAGGAATAATAGGAAGTTGAAGGAGCCTTCTCGGCCGACTATTGGCTTCTTGAGTACTTAGACTACGGCAGTTATCAATGAAGCTAATATGTTTGCTTCTCTGAATGAGCGAATTGATATGAAACATCATGAGTTAAAAGCAAAACTGTGTCACTTAGATTTATCATCCACTGGGCTAAATTCAGCCCTGGATTAGACTAGCCTCTGACAGCATGATCAATGGTGGAACCCTCTGGTGGACAGCCTTGCCAAAAGAGACTTGCAACAGCATAAAGGACTTCAACTCCTGTTTTGCTAAGAGGACAACCGGTAACCAGTTCAATTTGAAAGTTACAATGACAACAACAAAGAAGATGGGGTGGTTGAGGTTTCCTTTGATTTCACACTCCACCACCCCAGAGCACACTGCATCATCACACCTCTCCCTTGCCAGTCAAACCACAGGAGAAAAACCGAAACATGCAAATCATTGCATAGAATGGTAATAAGACTAACAATTGAGAGAGACTTTTATGAACTATTAAAATGTCTCATATTAGACTTTTTTCTTAAAAACAAAAGGAAACGGGTGTGTTGAAATGGTGATAAAGCCATTTTTAGGTTTGTAATTAGGTTATTTTTAATTTATTAAAACTTATTTAATTATTTTTAAACTACTATTTTAAAGTCTTTATTCAAGTCCAAATTCCCAAAACTTGTTTAAAAAGTTGTCAGCCTTGCTTGTTGTAATTCTCCTTTATATAAAGGATTCTGACATCTCAGCTACAGTAACATTTAAATGAAAAGTCTTACAATGGCATTTTGACTACAACCTCTTTCTTTTCAAGTCCTCCGTAACATATCTATAAAAAACCTGAAGGAGGCTGAAAGTTAGACATGATAGCTCAGTCTCACAAATATTTTGTTTGCAATTTTTTTTTAAAAAAAATGGATTTAGCTGCTTTTATCAATAATGCTTCTGTTTTGAATAGAACAAAAACAATTGGTATGCATTTCTTTATTACACTAATGAAACAAACAGTGGCTCACTTCATTATGAAAAATCTGCAGGAAGTTCATCTCAAATGGGTTCTGCTCTTTGATAGACTGGGACACAGGTGAAATTTAGAATTAAATAATTTCACTTAGATAAGGGGTTACAGTACATAAGATTTTATATTATATTATATTATTAAAAACATTTCAAAGATTCTTAGTAGCTATATGGTATGAATGCAAGTCCCTTCTGTTACAGCCCAGTGAACAAACATAACTGTTGTTCATAGCAGGTCTGGGGATGCAATTTTTTTTAAAATCTAGTTTTAAAATAAAAACTTACAATGAAGAACGTACAAACCCTGCCTCCTCATATCACAGCAACGTTTACTGTATAATTACAGTGACAGAAGAAAAAAATTCAGTGAATATTGGCACTCTAGTTGTATCCCCTACTTAAATTTCGTATGGCAATATATATATATATATACACACACATAGGATCATGCACTGTTGTGAGACACCTGTGCTATGTAGACACTATTGCACAAGCTGATTGCTCTAGAACTACAGGCCTTTTTATCTATTACTTGGTCAACCTAAAAACACTTCTTATCCTATCAAAGGGCCCAATCTTGCAAACACTACATTAGAAGAAAATGTTTGAAGGATTGAGCTTCGCTCTGCATACTGTATGATCATAAAACACAAGCTTTTATTGCAATCATGAATTATTTCATTACATTACCTTTTAAATGATATCACTCCATCATTGGTACTCAGATTTAATGGAATAATGAGCACCACACAATTTACACACATTACTGTATCTCTTGTCCAGAAAAAAAAACACTATGTCATATGCCCCAAGAAAAAAAGAAGTTTAAAATATTTTGAACCAAAACAAAACATTTCAAAAATACTAAATTATATAATGTAGAAGCAATCTATAAGTTTGTATCTAAGGCCATATCCTCAGTTGGTGTAAATCAGCTATGCTCCATTGAAGCTAAAACTGATTTATACCACATGAGAATCTGATCCATTATTGGGATCTCATTTAAGGTGCACTGGCTTTCCGAAGAACAGCGTTTTCAGATAGTTCATTAAGCCATTAATCCAACAGAGTAAACCACACAGGCATATGCCTGAAACTATCAGTTAAAGACCACATTGCATATGAAGTAAGTTTCTCTTCTATGAGGGCTTTGTGTTACAATGAATGACACGTGGTAGGAAACAGGCATCACTTAGGAGTAAAACATGTTCAAACACAGCTAAAATACAGGTCTTGCACTTCATGAAGTTAATGGGTAAATCTGAAGTAAGCATTAGAGAGTGAATTCGAAAGTGCATGCTTTAAATTGAAGACAGCAGTTTAAATTATGTAGAGAGACAGGATACTAATGTTCTGATAATCCATACAAAATTATTAAATAAAAATCATTTGAAAAGGCTACAGGGGGAAATAGATTTTTTGCCAGGTGTTTGATAGGATCTTGAGAACAGCAGACATTGAAATGATAACCTTGTAAGCAACGTGAATGCCTTTCTTATACCAGGATTCTAAAAGTTCATTTCGCACCACATGCAATCAACATGCGGGCAAAAGGTTACGTACAGACAGAGTAAGCATTGATAACTGTATTACTTTGCATAAAACTTAAAATAATTTTCAGTATCATTAACTGTTGGGTTCAAATTACAATGGTGAAGTGTTAATTGGAATATTTCTCTGACTGATTTATATTGTTCCATTAAGGAACTGACAAGAGACAGCACACGTATAGGGATGTTTCTATCCTAATTTGTTTTAATTATATTACAAATATACCTTTTATTAAATAAAGACCTGCTGTTCCAAGTTTAAGAACTACCAAAGCTACAGATAATTTGGCTGTCTTAGTGAAAGAGAATCAGCCAAAATAACTTGGAATTACTGTACAATCACTACAATATTTTACAACACCATTTAAGAACAGTGTATGAGGGAATCTGAACCACAAGTAAAGAGATAAATGGGAAAGCCATCCAGTACAACAGAGGACACAATCACATTTTGATGAATTAGTGTTTTAACACTGATGAAGCTTCTTTATATGCATTTAGCAAGCACATACACTTTTTATGGGGAAGTTACAGAAAATAATATTAGAAATAATGTCACTTAGCATTAAAAAGAAACAACAAGATCCCTCTTTTATTGGGGCGGAAGTTGTCAAAGCTCTTATCAGTTCATACTACCAGAAGTCCTACATGCCATAATCACGTCATCTTTTGGAACCAATTATTTAGATGTTCATATAGGAAGTGCTGTTAAAAATCAGCAGGATTATAACCATGGCCAAGTAAAAGGGATTTGAAAATCATAACTTATAAAATTTAGGACAGGTTCAGTTAAGAAGATACCCCTCCAATTCACACCCAAGGAGCAAATCTAAGCCCTGGATTTCCTCTCTCCTTGCAACTTTTGCACAGAACTCCATTCCTGGGTGTCTCAGATGCTTCCATTAAGCTCTCTTCTGGTTCCTGACCTGGCCTGGTCCCCATACAAGTGCTTCCAATGATCTTTATACATTCCACTCAATTTTGGCGTGTTCTTGTATACAATGTAGCAGGACCTTGGCACCAGTCTGCCCTGGACTTGGAGTTAATATAACTCTGAAGTGGAGCACGAAGGACCCAGCAGAGAGGCAACTAGGCTCCATGGTAAACAATAGTTCAAGATAGTGGGAACAATGGAGAAAGTATGAGTCTTGATGGGAGTTGCTTGGGATCACAAGATGAAGAAAGGAACCAGTATGGGCTGACTTCATAATGCATATTCAGGGGCATTTCAGATAAAGATCTCAGCTCCTTTGAGGTTTATCCTTCATTAATTATAATGTAGTTCTGAAACTATTAGAAACTAATGTAAAATAAACACTTGTAAGCTTGGAGAAAAAGACAAAGGGGGGGAAGTTTTAACAGCTTCTTAAAATAAGGCTGTATTAAACTTATGGAGAGTGTCTCTCTCACTTTAACTGTAGCAAAGTAGTCATTAAGTGGTTAACTGGGCTACTCAGATTATTATGGGTTGGAGCTACACTTCACACCCTCCCTTCCTGGTTTAGTTACTGTGTGTTTCTCCCCTTTCTGCTACGTAGCTGAATAAAGCAGCACGTTCCCAAACTGCAGACACAGAATGACAGAAATGCAGGGCCAAAACGGACCTTGAAAGGACACTGAGCCCACCAGAGCACTGAAGCAGGATCAAGCAAACATAGCTCGTCCCTAACAGGTGTTCAACCAGTTCTTAAAAACTTCCAATGATGGGAATTCCACAACCTCCCTTGAAAGCCTATTCCACAGTTTATCTACCCTTATAGTTAGAAAGTTTGGCCTGATAGCTAAACTAAATCTCTCTGGCTGCAAATTCAGCCTATTACTTACAGTCCTGTTGGTAGTGAGTGTTTCTCATGCACTGAGCAGCACCTTTACAAAACGAACTCCACAAAACCAAAGCTAAAACAATGACATTTATTCCAGGGTACTGGGTTTTCTTGCATTTTTTCCAAATGTTTGAGGCTAACCGACAAGACTGGAAGACAGGCGATCTCACTACTTAAAACATTTCTACCTCCTTCCCCTCAAGCTTTTTAAATGTATCTAGCTAGAACTGGACAAATCACGAGGAAATAAAATTTCTAAATGGAATTCACTGCAATCATGTTTGTACCCCAAGAACATTCATGCGAGTACGGTTTTATTGGGCACAGATGTTTGGAGGATAAAACTTTAATTCATGCTGATGCAAGTGTTCACATACCAATATGTTTGTTCACTTGAGAACACATGCTTATAAGGCCAACCTAGACTGTCTTTCAGCCAATTAAATGAAGTAGACAAAACTATATGTGACTTGGCCTTCCCCAAATAGGACTGTGCCTGCATACACCAATGAGGTACTTGCATAGACATGACTAAAGAAAATTGAATGTAAAGTCCCCCCAAAACAGGCAATAAAACTTACTTCTTGTGAACTGTCTTTTGTTCATCCTTTCTCAAAGGTGGCAGATACATTATGCATTCAGACTATAATGTTTTTAAAAAAGGAAAACAGAAAGGGAAATCCTAACATTTCTTAGGATTCCTAGGGCTGCTTATTTGATGTCACCTGCCTGAGAAAAACAAAGCCACAGTGCCTTATTCAGTCCACTCTTCTGTCTATAAAAGTTAGGATAAACCTGTCAGGAAAACAAACGATACCAAATGCATCAATCACATAACTCATGTATCAATGACATCCGTATTGGATTAATTTTGGAGGAATGTGAGGAATTTTTTATAAGTGGTTTCTAGGTACATTATTAAGTTCATGGGGTTCGGAATGGGGCCTAATGTGGCTATTATGCTGTCTGAACACACTGAATTCCACATAGCCCCACGATAGATGGCCTAGGTGGACATGGTAGATGGGGAACCAAATAGGAACCTGCAGTGAGGGAAAGGACAATCTCAGAGCAAGGGTCAATGGGGCACCACACAGAAGAATGACAATAGGGATAAATGGGAAGCAGGAAGAAAGGTAATAGACCGGGAAACAGGACATGTGTGATGGGGAAAAAACAGGATGAGATGGGGAGCGTCTGGTTTCAGGATACACAGGAGCTGTTACTGAGCAATTCTTAAATGTGTTGTAAAAATCATTCCCATGCAAAATAACTTCATTAAGTTCGAATTACATGTTTGGAAATATCTGTAAATTACTTAAGAGGAGAATCCTTAGGACAACACTAATTTTCCCAAATGTTAAAAAGCCCCGTCATTTAAAGGTTACAATTTAAACATATATTTGTAAAAAATATGTTGAAGAAAGCATAGAAACACACCATGAAGACGACTCAAATTGTTTTAATTGTACCCTTTTATCACTGCCCAAACAACAATGCGAAACACGAAGACTAGTCTGTCCTCTTCATCACATCAAGAGCTCTGAAAGCGATCTAATGAAGTAAACTTTTGTCTTCAGAACAAGCTACTTCTGCTCCAAAGGTCATTCAAAATTGAAGGGGGGGAGGGGAAAGGAGGCTTTTTACATATCTTCACCAAAAATCAGTACAGTTTACAAGGGTCATTCCACTCAAACCATAATTAGGGTTTCAAATAGATCCTAAATTTCACAGTATGTCAGTATCTTTAGACATATAGGGTTATGAAAAACACATGAGCCAAACTTCATAATATAACAAACAAACAAAAAATGTTCACCAAACTGTCTCCATTTTACAACCAACCTGTCACAGGCCCAGGTGTGTAAATGGGAGGGGAGGAGGAAACTGGTGTAGAGCTAGGATTATTCTGATGATATTAACTATTTCCATGTTTTCCTTACAAAGAGTAATTATATTACTTAATTTAGAATTTCCAGGCCAAGATTTGTGCGTATTGAAAGAATCTTGACGGTGTTCTTATTTGAAATGTTTTCTTTAAGTAACTGACATATTTTGAAACCCAACTTCTGCTTAACAACTTTTGTTTTGCTTAATATCTAGACAGTGAATGAAGTGGACCAGGACACACCAGAAGAAACATCACTACTTTTGCCTTTCGAGTTGTTGAGAATTGGAAGAGTTTGGTGCTTCTTTTCTAATCAATTTAGTTTCCCCAAAAGAGTCCTATTTTTTTTTTTTTTAATTCTTTTAGCAGTGACCATTTTAAGCAAAGTTTTAACCTTGTTGTTGAGTTTTGCTGTTGTTCCTTTTACACTTCTCACTATTTGGGGTAAATGAGTCAAGTTGTACACTTTTCATATTGTATCTTGATTGTTGTTTTTTCAAATAATTAAATGACAGGATGTATCACACACTATGAGGATACAAGTCCTTTGGGTCCATATTGCTGAGAAAGCCGGGGATTATATATGCAAATGCCCCAAGCATTAAACAGAACAAGCTTAACTAACTAAACAAGTCCAGTTTAAGAAACTAAATATCATCCCATGCCTTAAACAACCATAACTAGCTAAATAACTTTCTGTGGGCCTGATTTGGCATGTCTCTTGGGAAGTGCCAAGTGCTTCTTGTCTGATTGACAGCACTCAGCACCTACCAGGAAGTGCTCAGCACACACTGGAATCAGGCCCTGGATTCCTTGCTATCTAATTAGCAATTTCTTTCACAAGTATTCCAGCAGCTTTTGCTACTTGTGAGGTTTCTTGTTCCATTCAATGCCCAGGTTTGCCACTGTCTTGCTGGGTGACCTGGGACATGTCTCCTAAATTTTCTCTTCCTCAGATTTTCTTTCTATACAACATCCATAGCAATATGTCCATAGCTTTGTAAAGTGGTTTGAGGTGCTGGACCAAAAATGCAACACGAAGTACTCAATTATTATTATTGTTTTCGTATTGCATGTTGTTTTGTTCTGTGTATTAAACGTCCAGTCAAAGTTTAGTCAAATAAGAAAACCAATAACATTTTCTAAAATTCTACTTATTTGTCTGTGATCAATCTAATATACAAAACTAAACCCAATGACGGCACAAAGAAAAACATGGGGTTTTTTTCTTTATAAAAATACATGCAATGTTCTAAGCATGATATAAGCAGCCTTTGAAAAAGATAAAGATATATAATAATGAAAATAAGAGGCTATATTTGTGCAATTCAAAAGTTTGACCATTGCAGATCAAATGATAGGCATTATTTGAAGTGTTGCTGTTTGTTCAGGAGCATGTCTATCTGAAACATCTGGTTAAGAAGTTTTAAAAAACGGGAGAAGGAAAAAGCCTTGTTAGAGTGAAACCCTCCTATCAGAAGAACAGATGGAACATGCTGGAGCCCAGGGTCACACAATGTTGGGCAAGAAAAGGATTCTGAAGTAGCTCTCACTTGTGTTTTGGTGACTCAGAAGACAGACGGGAACACAGGTGGCCTATAGAGACAATTGTGTTCGAAATCGCTGGGTTCTAGCTAGGCAAAATAAACTTTAAGGAGGCAGCAAATGCAGAACTCAATATTTCTATAGAAGGAAGCTTTTGGTATGGAGAATTCTTTTGGTGGCACAAGGGATATGCTGTGATTTCTAAACCCTTGGAAAGGACACAGTACTCATCCTGCGATGTCTTTTAGGGTGTAAGATATGAGAAATTCTGCAAAGCATCAGGGGTTAAGAGAAAGAAAATGACCACCAAGAATTTTGAAGAAGGGGGTAGTACACCTGCAGATATGGTATGGCACAGTTTAAGGGACCTTGAATTATCAAAAACGCCTGTCGTGGCTGCTACAGCAGGGAAGAGACAAGCTAATTCTGAAACCAGGGAACAAGAGGTAGCATATTTGTTCTCTGAAGGTATTTATCTTGTGATATTTATCTGTGTCTTGCGAGGATTGCAGGATGAGGGGTTGGGAAAGGGAGGAAAGGAGGGAAAGGTAAAGAGGTACTGAAATTCTGTAACCGATTTGTAAATATGTAGGGTTTTATAAATGCTATTTTCTTTCTAGATCTATTTAAAATAAAGCACATATCTTTATTATAAAGTCTGTTATTTACATTTGCTATTTCTGTAGCATGAGAAGATCTTCGGGGACCTGTGACCGAATGCACCACTGAATTCACAACCTATACAGTACTGTAATAATGTATGCACAAAATATTCCTTGTAAACTATCTTTTAAAAACTAATAATTCACTGGTCAGTATCACATCACAGTAAAATGGGTATAGCAACATTTTATGAAATATTATGAATTTCCCCTGAATAATGATGGTGGCCTATATTCTAACCAAAATAGCCCCACTTAGGCAGTACTGGCTGAGCAGGTGCTAACAAAAAATATTGTGTTTACACCTCATTTACATACAAGTTTAAGGACTCAGACTAGGAGAGGGGAAGAGAGGAGACAAGGAAAATCTGCATCTCAAACCGGTGAGAAGAAACAGCAGGCATCTTCTGTCACCAACAGACAGCATGTTGCCTTCTTTATTGTTTGAATGAACTTTAACTAGTTGTAACTCCCAGGAAAATGCATTTTAAAAGGTCAATGAACTATAAAGGAGATGAGCAAAAACACCCCACCTTATATCTTCCTACCCCTCCCTCTCCTTTTCTCCTAAGATGACAAAAGAAACAGCCATGGGACTTTACTAGCAGAACCTAGCCTGAGAATTTGGTCAGCAATGTTGCCACGTGGGGTAAGAATTTTACCGTGAACCAAGTTTAATACTAGTAAGCATTTCATCTTTATTTATCTTGTAACCACTTCTGACTTTAATGCCTTTTAATTGGCATTCACTTAAAACATCTCTCTCTTTGAAGTTAAAATATTCTTGTTTTATTCTTTAATTAAAACTAATCCAGTATTATGAATTGTGTAGGTAGCATACTACAGTATATTGGTCCCCTCAGAGGAAGAACAGACCTAATATATCTGGATGGTCCAGGAAATGGCTGGATACACATTTGGGGGGTGGGAGTGGAACTGGGACTGGGAGTGTGTTGGGATCACTCCTCAAGTAGTAACCACAGCAGAGGGAAGCCAGAGTGTGGCTGGTGTTTGTTGACAGGCTGCTGGGGACCAAGTTGCTGGACCAGGGCTGTGGCTATACACAGACACTCGGGGTACAACCTGAACGCTGTTTGTGAGGAGCCTAGGTTGGGAGCTACAGCAGCAATGCATTGCAAGGTAACCCACATCCATGGGCAGCTGGTGACAGTCCTCACTGGTCCGGATAGCACCCTGGAAGGTCCCAGGCCCCAATTCTGACTAAAAATCATAATAACCATCCTTCAGCAGATTCTTTTCTGACCCCATTGCAGTTCCCCTTCATTGCTATAAACTCTACGGATGGGCTGATTAAAAATGCTGTGGAACTGATGCCTAAGCCTTATAGCCCTCTTTGCTCAACCGACACAGTTCAGCTGGATCCACAGTATGTGTAAGTGCTCCCATCTCCTTAGCTAAACATGGTGCTGCTCATTACAGGGAGAAGTAAGGCTGGAATATTCTACATTGTGGTCTCTATTTTGTATGCATTATAAATCTAAAACAAATATCTACATAAAATATGCATCCAGCATAGTATCTGGAAGCATTTCCTATTATTATATACCAAATCAGAAATGTGCAGTTGCAAAGGATTATGGGATTGGGGTCTGGGAAAAGTTGAGAGGTACTTATCTAGTCCATCTCCCTACATGTGCAGAATTGTTGCCCACACTATGTGTTCCAAAGGTTTGTGTAGTCATTTAGAACTAGACAACTGATGGGGCTTCCTGTGAGATACGATTCCACAATCTTCTATATGACAATCTAATCTAAAAATCTCCATGTACTCACAGTCTTCACAGAGATTAGAAAAGCCATTACTGTAATGCCGTACATCTGTTCTGAGCACTCTGAAAGCAAGTTCAATTTCAAGTATGACTGTAAAAGCACCTTGGTATGAGGATGTATCCATATATTTGATACAATAGTATTTCAGATGCCTTTTAGTATCACAATTAGGGAGGATTAGCAACGTAGCCTTTGGGTTCAGTAAGCTTATGCTTTGAGTTCAGCACTCAGACCAACAGGCTCTTTGAAGGAAATTTGCACTAGACTTGCATAAGAATTTCACTTTGTTATAAATTGTGTTTATTCCCTCCAGTTTATTGTTTCTATTGTAGGCAGATTAAGGACTTTATGCAATACTTTAATGACGTACAGTTTTAGCAAACGGGTATAGAAGAACCACAAAATGACATAGCTGGAGTAAATCTCATCCTTTCTTTTGACTAATAATATTATAGCTGAAGCTTATTACCTAAACACAACTATTCAGACGTCCAAAAAACAATTTTATCTTAAAACCTAAGACCGGAGAGACTCAATTAATGGGAAGCATCAGTGGAGGCTGGCGGCTTCTAAAGGTGGGTACACTAACCTCACCTATTTCCCCCCTCTCCCTAGTGGGGGTTTGGAGAAATTACCTGCCAGGAGGTATTTGTAAATTGAGAATTAAATCTGTGCACTGTGGCTCATTTTTAGCTATGTTTTAAATCTAGCCCAAGCCTGACTACAGTTATTCACTTTTTGTACCAAATTAAGGCCAAATTCCTCTTGCTTCTAGAAAGTCTGCTGGCAGGCTCCCTCCTCTATGTACAAAGTACCCATAAATTGGTTACAGAAGTTAGAAAATACAAAAGTGGTGCCAGACAGAATTGCGTACACTGCTCATGGTTCCAAAAGGGACATACTTTGATGGGAAAAGGCTATACCCCTCACCCCAGTAAGTCCTGGTGAAAGAACAGAGGGATAGCATTGGTTATACCTTTATAAATCTATAGGAACTTTTCCCTCAGTCTGTTCCTCATCCACAGAGGACAGAAGGCACTGATCTATAAATGCTTGAAAGCTAACACAAAACTCAATGGAAATGCTGGTGGTGTGCATTTTATCTAACTCTCATGATGTGGTTTTCTTGATCTGCACACAAAGTTTGGACACAGTTGCAATATTTTATTGGGATAAAAGTAGAAGGCTACTTATAAGAATTTTACCTCTTAAAACTGCTTCCCTAATTGCAACCCCCCCCTTACACAATACATCTTTTTTTATAAAAAGTCTCTTTTTTCTCTTTATAAAAGGGAAAACTGGATTTTGAAAATTTATAGTGTATTCAGATCACAATAGATCATATTTATTAACTGCTACACACTAAGGGTGCGTCTACACTTACAAATTAAGTCGACTTAAGCTTGCTTAAGTCGACTTAATTTACTCTGCGTCCACACTGGCATTTCCTTAAGTCGACTTAAGGAAATTTAAGTCAACTTTATTAAACCTCGTTTTAAGTCGACTTTGCTGACTAAGTCAACTTTAGAAAGTCGACTTAGCCAGTGTGAACGTGGAGTAGCCTTAAGTCGACTTTAAGTCGACTTAGGGGGCTTTAGGGCTTCCCCACTGCCCTCCCTGCCAGGGTGGCTGGCACAGCCACAGCCTGGCGTGCCCCTCCACAGGGCAGGACAGAGCCCTGCCCCTATGCCCTGCCAGGGTCCTTGTCAGGCTCAGCCCCCCATTGTACCCAGGTACAATGGGGCAAAGGCTGAGCCCCTTGGCACTTGGCAAAGGGTGCCCCCTGCCACCATGGACCTGTCCCAGATCCACCTAGCCCCTACAAGTCGACTCTAGGCATCCAGTGTGGACGCTCTAGGTCGATTTGGTAGGGTCCCCTCTAAGTCGACTTAAAATTTGAATGTGGACATGCTAAGTCGACTTAGCTAAGTCGACTTAAATTAACAAGTGTAGACATAGCCTAAGAGGCTAGAATGGATGGATTACTAATGTGCAGGCATCTACTGTATCCATGGTAATTTCTAACAATACACAATACATAAAATATTAGTATAATATGGCCTAATCAGTCTAACAAGCTTTCTATATGTATCCCTCTGGTTTTATAGTTGTTACTAAAAGAGGTCCACTGCTCCTTCAAGCTCCATTTTCTTCAGAGGGGCTCAGTGCAAGAGCAAGAGTCTGCCCAAGTGGGTATAACTACTGGATTGTGGAGAAGGTAAGAAATGTAATCATTTTCTCCGTTAGACATTCATATGCATATATATAAACAATGGCATCCCCCCCCCCCATAATTCTTAAACTTGTCTATCATTAAGACTCCAAGCATTACTGCAAATTATCACATCATCAATGTAAATTGTGGTATTTGGGGAAAATAGTATGCAACATTTTTTAAAAGATGCCAGCCTGAGACACTTAATTTTTATTTCATCTAGAATTTCAGTTACTTTAACTGCTTCCTTTCTTATACATGACACAGAAATTGTCATTTAATCCTATCATTCTATTCTACTTACAGTATCACCTAAATTTTCTGATTTTTTATTATAATAATGCATAATCTAGAACCAGAGGGATGTAAAATTCTTTTAATGTAGGTAACAAAAATATAAGATTAAGATGGATGGATTCAGTGTGCCCAAAATGACTAAGTCTATCAAGTTTTTAATTTTTTTTCTTCTTACACTAAATGCTTAGCTGAATGTAGACAGCCATACCAAGATACAGTTTTCAAATTAAGTTGTACATTTATTAAAAAGTTTCAGATTGTAATAAAGTGTTCTCTTTTAAAGTAACACAGGAGTGGGTGGATTAATAAAACGAATAACGTTTATCTCTGAATTTTAAAATATTGTATCCATCTCTAAATGATTAAGGTGCACTAGCAATAAAAATAAAAGTCGGGCAGGATGGCTCATAAAACTGAACTAGAGCCTTCCCATTTAAGACAAACAGTTTTAATCCAGCTTTTTAATTTTTAGTAAAGGTATCACTATCTCACAGCTGCTTGGTAGCCTTATGTATGTATTCAGAGATAATCAGTACCTTTGTTACTAATCTCAACACAAAACCCCAAGAACTTAATGAGGGTACACAATGAAGTACGACATGGCATACAGGCAGTATTAGTGATTATTTTTCAAGACAAGAATCAAGCATCCACATAAACATGGCCAAACCACCCTTCTTTTTTTTGCCCTTAAGTCAGCTGCTGTCATCCACAAGAAACCAAGGCTTACATTAGTGTTTGCAAACCTGGGCAAACGGTGTTCTAGGTGGAGTGCACTCAGTAGTGGAATTCCCTGGGACCGAAAACAAGGCTGAGACAGTCTTGTCTCTTTCAGGAAACACAAAGAGTTTGTCTACACATAAATCACTGTGGCAACACAGCTGCTGTACTGTAGCTGTGCAGCAGTAGCACTTCAGTGAAGACACTGAGGCCTTGTACACACTACAAAGTTATTGCGCGATAAAGCCCTTTATCGCGCGATAACAAACAGAGCGTACACACACAACTTACAGTTATTCCGCGTTAAGTCCCTTCTTTTTGCGCAAAATGTAAACCACCTAAACGAGCGTGGTTGCTGCTAACGCGGAATAGTTGTTGCGCGATGGCCCGTGTGTGTACGCTTCTCGCGCAATGTGAAAATTCCGGAAATGGCCCACAATTCAAATTCCCTCCCTTCTGCACTTCCGCCTGTACTCTATCGTCGTGACGTCATTTTTCCCGACCTCCTCTTCTGTCCCGCGAATTTTTGAATTCACCACTCTCCCTTCTGCCTCGCTGTTCAGTGCTGCTGCCTCTGTGTGCTTCGCTTGCAATGTCGTCGCGCCGCAGCAAACGAGCTCCAGCCTGGACAGCAGCAGAGGTGATGGACTTGATAGGCATCTGGGGAGAGTCCGCCGTGCAGTCACAGTTACGGGGCAGCCGGAGGAATTTTGATATTTTCGGTCAAATTTCAAAAGCCATGACCGAAAAGGGGTATGAGCGAGACACCCTGCAGTGCCGGGCAAAGGTGAAGGAGCTTAGGATAACATTTCACAGAGCCAGAGAGGCTAACCGGCGCTCTGGCTCCGCGCCAGCAACGTGCAGGTATTATAAGGAGCTGGAGGCGATCCTGGGCGGCGATCCCACAACCACCCCGAACTGCACGGTAGACACTTCGGAGACTGCACCCCAAACAGAGAAGGCAGCAGAAGGCGACGAGGCACTTGTGGACGAGGAATCAGAGGATGAAGACTACGAGGACGGAGAGAGCGGAGCCACCGACCCGGGGAGCCAGGAGTTATTTTCCACCCAGCCAGAAACAAGCTCCACTGATTCCTTCTCCACGCCTACCCAGGAATCATCAGAAGGCAGCTCTGGTAAGTCCCGTTCGCAGTGTTCTCTATTCTAGATGCTACAGCTCAGCGTATACATGGTTTTTATGCAAGGGGTTTTCGTTTTCTGTATCTTCAGTTCTGTACCTTACAGATGTGTAAAGGTGTTAGTAGCATTACATAAAAAGGTCATCAATGTATGCCTCGATTTCCAAGTAGTCGTTCCCTTTCAAGTCACTGAACGCGTTATCCAAATATTTCCAGAGTCTTCTCTTGAAATTACATGGTAGAGCGTTCCTTTGCCCTCCACCATTCAGGGACACTCTTCCTTTCATCCTCGCAAGCACTGCTGCGGGTACCATTGCTGCGCACAATCCTGCAGCGTAAGGTCCCAGCTTGAAGTCGGCAACATGAAGGAGATGCATTCTTGCTTGCAGAGGCACTCTAAGCAGTGTGAGATCTGCCTCTATTTCAGCCATCTCGGGCACGGGATCAGAACTAGCAGTGGCAATAGTCAACTCTCCCTTGTACTACCTCAGCAACCCGTCCCAAGCTTTGGGAAATTTGTTACCGCCCCCCCATAGGTCCCCACTTGTGTATTGAAGGAATGTGTGGGGAGAACAACATTATTTGCTCCTGACCGTGGCGAGAACAATAGCGGCATTCTACATTTTTCATATCTGAACAGGAATGACCTTCGGTGGACAGTCTACAGCTGCAGCTGAGCGTCTGAGGAGGATAAGGCGGAGGCCTCGCAGGAGCAAGGAAGACGTCTTCCAGGAGCTCATGCAGTTCCATGAGGCTTCTGCGAGGGAGACAAGGCAATGGAGGAGGCAGTGTAGGCAGGACAGGAGACAGAGCAGTGCGAGGAGAGAGCAGCAGAAGGATGCCCTAATAGGCATCATGCAAGAGCAGACCAACCTCCTCAAGAGCATGGTCGGTCTGCTCCAGGCTCGCACCCCCCATCATCAGCCTCATATGCCTTTCAGTGCATCCACGCCACATTCCCCCCCCAGACAGTTTTTAGACCACCATGGACATCCATGGTGTAATGTAAACAGAACCCCTCCCCCAACGTATGTAGTTGAGTCCCGCACCTATACCCACCTTTAGTCCCTTCTCCCCTCAAACCCGAGTTTGGATAACTGTTAATCGAATAAAGTTGAAACCTTGTTAAACTTAATCAGACTTTCTTTATTTGTTTCAGTAATTTAACATTAACGGCTTTTGATTTAATGAATGATTAGATGGGAAAAAAACAAAAGTTTTAGAGCTAATTTTTTAACAGTCGAAAAATATAGAAAATGGTTACTAATTAAATTCAAAGGTACAATCTTAACCAACAGTACTAAAATGGGTTTTTAACGCATCCCTTATGCGAACTGCCCTTAGCTGCGCCCCCCGGATACCCCTCGTGTCTGGTTGCTGGTAGGCATTTTCCAGACGTTGTGCCTCAATGGTCCAAGAGTTCCTGAATCTCTCGCCCCGGCTTTCACATATATTGTGAAGAACACAGCAAGCAGAAATAACTATTGGGATCTTGTCCTCATGAAGATCTAGCCTGCCATACAGCGCTCTCCAGCGCGCTTTTAAACGGCCAAAGGCACACTCCACAACCATTCTACATCTACTTAACCGGTAATTGAAACGCTCCTTGTCAGGATCCAACTTCCCGGTGTACGGCTTCATGAGCCATGGCATCAGTGGGTAGGCGGGGTCCCCAAGTATCACCACTGGCATCTCTACACCGTCCACAATTATTTTCTCGTCTGGAAAAAAGGTGCCCGCATGTAGCCTTCTGAATAGTCCAGAGTTTCTAAAGATGCGTGCATCGTGCACCTTTCCAGACCAGCCAGCATTAATGTCCATAAAGCGACCACGGTGGTCCACCAGTGCCTGTAGAACCATCGAAAAGTAACCTTTCCTATTTATGTATTCAGAGGCAAGGTGGTCGGGAGCGAGAATAGGGATGTGAGTCCCATCTATTGCACCCCCACAGTTCGGGAAGCCCAACTCATTAAATCCTGCGATGATCTCCCTCACGTTTCCCGGGGTCACCATCCTCCTGAGCAGAATACGGTTGATGGCTCTGCATACTTGTGACAGTGCCACTCCAACGGTCGAGCGTCCAACCCCAAACTGGTTTGCGACCGAGCGGTAGCAGTCTGGAGTCGCCAGTTTCCAAAGTGCGATAGCCACACGCTTCTCCACGGTCATGGCGGGTCTCATCCTCGTGTCCTTGCATCGAAGGGCAGGGGCAAGCTCCTGGCATAGCTCCATAAATGTGGCTTTCCGCATTCTAAAGTTCTGTTGCCACTGATCATCATCCCACAGCTGAAGGACGATTCGTTCCCACCAGTCTGTGCTCGTCTGCCGGGACCAAACACGGCGGTTCAGGCTGTGTTGCTGGTCCGCGAAACTGATCAGAATGTCCGTTTTGTTTTCAATGCTGTCATTATCCGAGACCGAGTCATCCGTGTCATGCTCTGAATCATAGCCAAAGGCAAACCGCAACAGAATCTGGGCTGTGTTCACAATGCTGAAGGCAGCATTCAAGATCATGGCTGAATCCATGGCGATTCAGAAAAGGCAGTGCCGAAAAGAAGGTTGCTTCAATTTGAAATTCGCGCTCGTTGCTATTGGCAACTGCTGGGTAGCGTCGGTAGCGGAATGCACCACGGGAGATGATACTGGGGACTCTGGGATAGGTACCCACAATCCCCTTCGCTTTACTGGAGGACTGCGATCAGAAGGGGGGGGGCTTTGTTCCGTTCGAGCAAGCATGGTGTGTACGCGATCTCGCGCAACAACAGCCACGGGAGAATTAATGCGGAAGAGGATTATTGCGCGTTAAAAATGGTAGTGTGTACATAGCCTGAGAGATGGTAGCTAGCTGGATGGAAGGTGAGATGGTAGCTAGCTGGATGGAAGGTGAGATGGTAGCTAGCTGGATGGAAGATGAGATGGTAGCTAGCTCGATGGAAGGTTACGTCTACAGTGGGATTAGGATGGTTTATCTGCATTCCTCAGAGGTGTGGATTTTTCATACCCCTGAGAGATGCCATTATACAGACCGAATTTCCTAGTGTACACCAGGCCGAAGAATCATTTCTTCTTAAAGGCCTTCTCTCAACTACTTGGTTTAAAATTAGCTCCAATGAGGTACTCCGAAAAACATACTACACAGTCCTGATCTACTGTTAACAGCTGTTGTATCAGCGAATGACAGAACCATTTTTATTCTTTTCTGGAGGGAATGGAGGGCAGCTATGGCTCAGTTTTAAGGCACATTTTATGCCGAATTTAAGCTTTCATTTCAATACCTTGCTTGTTTTCACCTTTTATGTTTGTAAAGATAACCAGAGTAACTCAAATATAAGCTGAATCAGTACTGCTTCTCTGAGTTTGCAGGCAGAAAGCTCAACTGCCTGTGTCAGCTGTTGATAGGTTTGCCAAGCCCTAGCAGAGAGGCTTTTACAACTCTACAGTCAATTTCATAGCAGCTCTCTAGAATTCCAGGAGTAGTGATGAAAGTGAAGAATCATGTGAATTTTATACTGCTGCCTGTACTTGGGAAAGCAGCAGAGACAGATTGTAGAGATAGTCAAGGAGAAGGAAACCCCAAAAATAAGAGGCTGGGTAAAAGTACAGCTGCCAGAAAAGTAGTGGAGAATCATTTTCCCTATTCAGGGGAGAGATAATCAGAGATGCTTCCTCCTCTTGTAGCAGCCAGGGAGATGGTAGAGTACCTAAGATCCACCTACCCTCTTTGCAAATGCCAGGAGGTTTGAGATGGTAAAGAAAGCTCCTTTTCTATTCCTACAGCTTGCCAGGACTGGAACATCATATGTATCTATCACCTAAACAATCCGAGGCCAACATAAAGAATATTTCCCTCAGGTAGCAAGCCAAAAAGTTATTGGAGTAGGAACTCCAGCCTAGCATATAATGGGCAATACTGCGGTGAATGAATAAATGAATTCCAACCATTCCCCCTTCTAGAAGCTGGGGGAATACAGAGTGCCAGGTCTCTCCCCCAGGGAGTGTCATCGCAGGATTTTATGGACATGGGAATTGCCCATTGCAGTCTTATTGTTATTTATTTAACTCTAGCTCTAGCTAGTAAGTTTTAGTCCTCCAGCTTAGAAAAAGTATCAAAGTCTCATTAAGTGGATAGGCTCAAAGGAAGCAGTAAGCATTGAGTATGAAATATTAAAGTGAAAGGCATGCCCACTACCAACAACATATCATGGACAAATAATAAGAAAATGACTTTCCCTCCCACTTAATTCAATTACTGGTTATCTTGATCACCATTTATTTTTAACCACATAATTTGCACTGAAAATAACAGTCTCCATCTGCTTTACTGTGGTAACTTTAAGGAGATTTAATTCAATCAATGACTATAGAAAGTTGTCATTTAACTAATAAGGAATGCAAAAGCTGTGAATTAAGAAAAAAAATCCAAGGAACTACAGAATTGGTGCTATTATTATAGAACTAGGTGTTAGATATTCCTAGGTTGCCCAATGTCTTTCTTCATAGTATCTAAGCCTCAAAGAGATGCCATCGATTATATCCTCTGTACTCAAAAGAACCAACAACAACAGAAAGACACAACCAACCAACACCCTGACCAATATGCTCCTTGGAAATACTTCATGTTTCTGAGAAGGTGCAACATTACTATCTCTGTAGACAAAAAGAAAAAAAAGTGGGGGGTTCAGCAATTATTTCCTTCGATGCCAGGCTAAAATGAATTAGTTCAATGTCTTCTTGATTTGAGATGCCATTTTTTCCCTGCCATCCAGCAAAGAAAGCGGGGGAGGAGGGACAGAGGGGAGAACAGGCCAGGGATATACAAGATCTAGCAGAAAATATTATTAAATGTACTGAGTCAAATGAAAGCAATATGATCATTCTGATGTCTATGACACTCCTAAGTGAATTTCAATTTGTTTTCAAGTTGCAATGTTTTCCCTTGATATTATTCCTATTCTCTAGTTTGTTAAACAAGATGTTCAATAATGTATAAAAATCTCATCTTTTAATGGCCCTGTCATCCAGCCCTAGCTTCTGGCAATCAGAGGTTTAGGGACACCCAGTGTATGGAAAAGCATCCCTAACCATCTTGGTTGATGGCCCTATCCTCCATTCATTTATCTACTTCCTTTTTTAATCCAATTATAGTTTTGGCCTTCTCAATATACCATGGCAAAGACTTCCTGGGTTGACTGTGCACTGTGTAAAGTACTTCCTTAGGTTTGTTTTAAACCTGCCGCCTATTAATTCCATTAGATGACACCCGGGTCTTGTGTTAATATGTACATAATACTTTCTTATTCACTTTCTCGATATTTATATTTTATCATATCTCCTCTCATTCCTCTCTTTTTCACCTGAACAGTCCCAGTCTTTTTAATCTTTTCTTATAGGGATATGGACCCCCTTCCATAATCATTTTTGTTGCTCTTCTCAGTGCCATTTCCAATTTTAATATTTTTTTTCCCCTGAGATGGGGCAACCAGAACTGCATGCAATACTCAAAGTGTATGTACACCATGGTTTTACATAATGGCACTATAATGCTTTCTGTCTTATCTGTATATCTATTCCTTTCCTAATGGTTCCTAACATTTTCTTAGCTTCTTTGACTGCTGCTGCACATTGAGCAGATGTTTGCAAAGAATTATACATAATGACTCTAAGATCGCTTTCTTGAGTGGTAACACAATTTAGAACCCATCATTTTGTATATATAACTGAAATTATTTCCCCCCCCAATATTCATTACTTTGCACTTAACAACAGTGAACTTCATCTGCCATGTTGTTACCCAGTTTTGTTACATCTCTTTTGTTAGAACTCTTCAGTCAGCTTTGCTTTAACTATCTTGAGTAATTTACTATCAGCTACAATTTTTGCCCTTTCCCTTTTTACCCCCTTTCCCAGTTCATTTATATATACTAAACAGCATAGGTCTCAGTATAGATTCTTGGGGTATCCCACTATTCACTTCTTTCCATTCTGAAAACTGATAATTTATCATGACCCTTTGTGTCCTACCTTTTACCCAGTTACTGATCCATGAGAGGACCTTCTCTCTTATTCCATGATTCCTTACTTTGCTTAAGAGCTTTGCGGTGGGACCTTGTCAAGGCTTTCTGAAAGTCCAAGCACACTATATCAACTGGGTCACCTTTGTCCAAACATTTGCTGACCTCCTCAAAGAATTCTAGTAGATTTGTGTGATATGATTTCCCTTGGCAAGAGACATGTTGACTCTTCCTCCACTTATCATGCTCATTTGTGCCTGATCATTCTGTTCTTTACTAAAGTTTCCACCAATCTGCCTGGAAGTCAGGCTTACCAGTGGTTTTTTAAAATTGACCTTGCATTAGCAGCATTTGAACTGATCGTATTTCTGCCCTCACAAGCAACAGCAGAGCACAATTCTTGTTAATTATAATCACCTGCAAGATCACAAGAGTTAAGCCATGAGGAGAGCTGAGACAAATCCACATATTCAACATGCCCAGCATCCTGGGTTTGTTGTTGAGCTGGAATTTTAACTGCTGGATACAAATTTTGGAAGGTCGAGATTTGCTTCTCAGTCCCAGAACAATTAGAAAGCCACTGCATTTTTTTTAAATTAAATTTGCGGATGAGCGAATCGGTTTTGGGCCTGTCCTTTTAATTATCCAAGTATTTCAAGCATGATTACAGACCCTTCACTCTCTCATTGATGAGCTGTTATACATGTGAGTAATCTGATATCAATGTGGGCAATGGCTCACCAGCATGAGTATGAATTCAACCAGCAGGCCCATCATAAACCAAGACTTAGTCACCTATCTCCTTGGTGACAGCCTGAAGTAATTATGAGCCAAGCCCAGGCCAGGTCTGAGCAGGGAATGAACCCACTTGACTCAATGGAGTCATTCCTATTTCCATCAGTAAAGGAAGGTGTTAGGGTTC
The DNA here is from genome assembly GCA_007922175.1 of Pelusios castaneus. NCBI lineage: Eukaryota > Metazoa > Chordata > Testudines > Pelomedusidae > Pelusios > Pelusios castaneus. The sequence goes on along the minus strand of ML685841.1, from coordinate 147,407 downwards.
TTTACCTTGAACCCATCTGCACAGTCTGTTATATAAAAAGAGGATTCTCACACAATGGGCTGTGTTGGGGCTGTTAATTTGTCTCTGGAGTTCCCACTGATATTAATGGGCTGGCTGCCTGCAGAGTGAAGACAGGAAAAGGCCCTAGTATTTTAAGAACAGTTACGGTAAATTTTCCATGAAAAACGTCTGTCACTTGCTGCTAACTTGACATGCAAATGCAGTGGGGCCTGGGGAACCAAAATGCCAATATAGGCTGCATGAGCACACACATGGTAATTATAAAACATATCTTAATTGATTCCTGAGTTCGTGGTTTTCTTTGCAAAGAGAAGCTGACTGTGCTAAGTTCTGCCAACCCCTAGTTCAGTGACAGAGGCTGTTCACAAACAACACTAACAAACCAGCAAGGGAAGAGGGGTCGGTGGGAAAACACTGGCCGGCAGAGCCTTTTTCTATTATGAGGTAAAGTAAAAATGATTAATGAAGGAGGAAGGAGAGAGAGAGAGAGAGAGAGGAGGGGGAGGGGGACGACGACCATCAAACCTGATGACCTATGTCCTGCAGATTACATCTGTAGGACCATATTATCTGTATGCAAGTCACATGAAACAGTGACGTAGGCTGTACACATACAACACTAACAAAGTTAGTGAGCAGAAGGGAGGGGAGGGAAATACACTGGCCAACAGAATCAGAGTCAAGTCTTTTTCTGCCATGAGATAAGGTAAAAATGGTTAATGAAAGGAGAAGGAGAGAAAGAGGAGGGAAACATCAAACACAAATCCTTTTAGGATTACTAACATTTTATTCAGGAAATGTGAAACTAGGGAAAGGTTTTTTAATTTCCCCCAACAGTTATGTTTAAGTTCTTTTCAACCCACAAACACTGTCATTTTGTTTTCATATGATCCAAAGCATTACACTAGAACGATGGTTTTCAAACTTTTTTCCTCAGGACCCAGTTGAAAAAAAAAATAATTGAGGCACATGACCCAACAATTACATCTTGGAGCAATATATTCCAGTCTTTTGGCGGCGGCAGCGCGGGGGCGCTGTGACCCAGTGACTGAGGGTCTGTGACCCAATACTGAGTTCCAACCCTAAGTTTGAAAACCACTGCTCTAGAAGGTTTAAAGGCACTGCATAAAAAGAAGTGGTGGGAGGCAAGAGACAGGTGAAAGGAGGGACTTAGAGAGGGAAAAGCCATTAAGATGTATTTGTTATAAAATGACTGAGTACAATTCCTGTAAGTTACAAATAACTCCTAATTATTGACAAGTTCCAAAGGGGTAGCAGGGTTAGTCTGGCTCAGCAAAACAAACAAGGAGACCTGTGGCACTTTTAAAGACTAACAATTATTTATCCCATGAGCTTTCGTGGGAGAAAATCCCACTTCATCAGACGCTTTGAAGCGTGAAGTGGGATTTTCTCCCACAAAAGCTCATGTGATAAATAAATGTGTTAGTCTTTAGAAGTGCCACAGAACTCCTTCCTAATTATTGGAGACCTTATCAAAAGATTCAGCTTTGCTAACATTAAATAGAAAATTAGAGAAGAGCTCCACTAAAAATGGAATTAGCAGTTCCTTTACATACCCCTTGCCAAAACCAGACAAGCATGAAAACACTGACTATAAAAAGGAACCACCAAGAGTTTTTCGTTGGGTTTTGAAAGTGTTGATACAATTTAAAAGGGAAACATCCGCCTTAGTCTTGTGGCCATATTCTGCTCTTGAATGAAAACAAAGAGCAAGATTCTATTGATCTGCATATATTCAAGGGCAACATTTGATTCAAGAAATGAAAAGCAAGTCAGTCAATTCTGATAGACACGGATGGTAGAATGATAGTTGCTAACTCTAACAGTAGGGACAAACTGCTTTCTCATTATCTCGGGGAAATAGCTTGTTTTGTGCCTCAGCCAGTCAGAAACATTTTGATTAATCAGTAACATATAAAAGCAAGTGTGCAAATTATACATTAATAAACTGAAGGCAAAAAAGTCTGGTTTTCAGTCACTGATGTTTTCTAGAACTCTCTGTAATATGGGAGACGGGAAGCCAAATCCAGAGGGGCCATAAACAATTATTTTAAGGTAGTGAGCACCCACAGTTCATGCAGGAGCAGGGCCATTGTTTTCACTCTTTGGATCTAATTGCTGGGTCCAATCAAGCTACATTCAGCACTGACCTTAGAAACGGATGTGTGACACTTTTGTACTCCCCTGACCCTGGGATGTTTTGGCTACATTACAAGTTTGCAAGGTCTCAGGCCTTAGGGCCCCAGGCCCAGTGGCCTGTGGGGTGGAGAGCCCAGCCCCAGGGCAGGAGGGACTGAGGGGTTTGGAGGTGGGAGAACTGTGCCTCAGCTGGCTGCTACAACCTGAAGCGCAGGACCCACGTGGAACTGAGCACGCTCGGTTTGCCACAATATTAATTTGCCTATTGTCTTTCATTTTCTTTGCAACTAATTCTGAGTATATGACTTGATACTTGTAATCATTTAAAATCTTTCTTTCTGTAACCAAGAAATTTGTTTTATATTTAAACCACTATGTGTGTCTGGACTGAAGTGTTGGGAACCTCTGCTTGAGATGACAATGCTGGAAGCGTAATTTTCCATTGATGAAATGACGGACTTGCTATGATTTTGTATCATCCAGAAAGAAAGAGCTGGGCAGTACCAGACACACATTTCTGGGGACAAGTCTGGGAACGGGAGCTTGCTGGTATCACCTTGTAAGCAATTCATGAATTGCTGGCTAGAGCATTCATATAATTCAGCTGTCAGTGATTGTGTGTGCTAGAGGCTGTGTGTAAGCAGAACCAGGAGTTAGTTGTTCTCACAGCAAAACAATGTAAAAAACACCCCAGGTTGGAGATTTAATGGCACATGGTTGTTCAGCAGTCCAGACCATACCTCGTGTAATGTCGCAGATGCATAATTAGAATATTCAAATAAATATTTTATGCCTGAGTTTGGGAGATGGAAGGCGACGTTCAGGGTCTAGATACCTCAAGGGGTGGAACAAGGGACATAAACTCCAAAGAGTAAACAACTGATTCAACTAGTTGCATACAAAGTTATTGTGTATTACATTATGTCAAATAATGTCTCTTATGAAAACTTGTAATGTTCAGAACTTAATTATTGTGACATATGTATACAGACTGTGGTTATTAATCTATTGTATTTATGTATATACAGATCTATGATTGCAACCCATACTCCACCTCACACCATGGAGGGTCTCCTTTCAAGCCAAGTGTTTACACAAAACTAGACACAAATAACTCTCCATGGTACAGTCCACAAAAGATAAAATGATGGACCATTAGGAATAATGGGGAAACATTAAGCCACTGCAGTAAAAAAAATTCCCCACTATAAGTAACCATGAGTCTTTAAAAAAAAAAAAAAAAATCCAGAAAACCTTCCACAGAACTATCAAGCTCAGTCTTTGAAGCCAGTTAGGTTTCTTGCCCCCCACACCTCCTTTTGGAAGGCTATTCTAGAACTTCCCTCCTGTAATTTCAAGTCTAAACTTCCTGATAGCCAGTTGATATCCATTTGTTCTGGTGTCCACATTGGTGCTGAACTTAAGGAACTCCTCCTCCTCCCTGGTATTTATTCCTCTAATGTAACTATAGAGAGCAATCATATCTACCCTCAGCCTTCTTTTGGTTAGACTAAACAAGCCAAACTCTTTAAGTCTCCTCTTATAAAGATAGGTTTCCCATTCTAGTAGCCCTTCTCTGTTCCAGTTTGAATTATCTTTCTTAAACATGGGAGATCAGACACAACATTCCAGATGAGGTCTCACCAACGCCTTGTATAATGGTACTAACTCCTGTCTATCTCTACCAGAAATACCTCGTTTAGTGCATCTAGGACTCCATAAGCTTTTTCCATAGTCACATCACATTGGCAGTTCATAGAAATACTGTGATCAACCAATACATAGGTCCTTCTTTTCCTCTGTCACTTCCAACAGACATGTCCCCAGTTCAAGGCAAAAAATCTGTTCACTCTAGTGGTGAAGAAGTCCACTTGGGGATTGCCCCACCTCTGGAAGGTGAGATCGGCCTCCTCTAGATGTAGGGACCACTAGTGGTGAGACCAAAAGGATCTGCTTAGGCAGTCCATTAATGTGTTCCTGACTCCCAGGAGATGCACTGCTTCCAGATGAATGTTGTGACTCACACAGAAGTCTCCTAGAGGTAAGGCCAGATCTGGAGACCAGGCCTCTTCTGACTGTTGATATAGTACAGCGAGACCATGTTGTCTGTGAGTACCTGAACTATCTTGTTGAAAAGCTGGAGGAGGATCACTGTGCAGGCCAGACAGATTGCCCTGAGCTCACTGAGATGGTTAAGTAAAGCTAGTTCTTCTGTGATCCAGATGCCCTGGGTCTTGCAGAACGTGAGCTCCCCATCCTAGTTCTGAGGCATCTGAAACAAGCAATAACATTGGTCGCAGAGCCACAGAAAGCATCCCTGAGAGTATGTGTTGTGGTTTTGTCCATCACGACAGGAAAGTAAGTATCTACAGATGACCTATGTATATCATATTCAGGTGATGCCTGGATGGAGAAAACACTGTCACCAGTCACATTTGGAGAGGCTGAGGTGCAATCTGGCGTACTGCACCACATAAGTACAGGCTGACATGTGACTCAGCAGGCTGAGGCATACCCTCACCTTGGGGCTGATATTCGGGCTATAAGCTCCAATACTGCTACAAACCCTTTTTCTAGTAGAAGTGCTCTGGCCCACAGAGTCCGGGACTGTCTCAGTGATCTCTGTCTTTTGAACTAGGATAAGTGTTGACTTCTGCTTGTTTATCAGCAGGCCCAGTGCTCGGCCGATGGACTGAACAATTGCAATGATGTCATGGACCTGCATCTTCAGCTGACCCCTGATGAGCCAATCATCCAGCTAAGAGACTGACCTCCACACCTCTTTGTCTGAAGTGGGTTGCAATCTCTGCTATGCATTTGGTAAACATTCACAGTGCAGTTGAAAGGCAAAGGGAAGTACCAAGAACTGATGGTGTGCATCCCCACCAAGAATTGCAGGAACCTCCTGTGGCAGAGAAAATATGAAAATGTGCATCTTTTAAGTCAAGTGAAGCATACTAATCTCCTGGATCCAGCGAGGAGATATGGGTGGCTAAGGAGACCATATGAAACTTCATCTTCTTTAGGTATGTGTTCAGGCTTCTCAGGTTTAGGATAGGTCTCAATCCTCCTTTTGTTTTTGAAATTAGAAAGTAACAGGAGTAAAAACCTCTGCCCCATAGATTAAGAGAGCTTTTCTACACCCACTTGTAAGGGAAGTTGCTTGTGAGAGGGGTCCCTGAAGAGGTAAAAGAAAGGAGGATAGGTGGATGGGAGCAAGGAGAACTGAAGAGTTTATCCATAGGCTAGTGCAGCAGTTCTCAACCACTGTGTCGGGACACAACGGTGTGTCACGAAGAGCTGGGCGGTGTGTCATGGAAAATTGGCAGCTCAGCTTGGGGCTCTTGCCGCCCGCAGCTCTCTGCTGCCCTCAACAATCCGCTCTTGCTGCACTACCCAGGCAGTAGCCAGGGCCTAATGAGTAAAGGGACTTAGGGGTTGCAACCCAGAGATCCTAGGCTGGGGGGCAGGGAACTGTCTGCCCCACAGAAATAACCCCAGCCCCATCGAGCCAGACTGGCAGGGCACCAGCCTGCACTGGCTTGATTCCACCCCACCCAGATCCCAAAGTGCTGCATCCTCCAGAGTGCCGCAGCCTCCCAAGCATTCCCAGCCCAAGCACCGCCGCCACTGGCAGATTGTAGTGTGTCATGCAGGGGATCATCATCTGTCAGGTGTGTTGCAATGCATAAAAAGGTTGAGAACCACTGGGCTACTGTACTGAGTACCTAGTGGTCCAACATTATAGTAACCCAGGCTGGGAGGAAAAGGGTTAGGTGGGAAAGTAGGGAAGCTGAACCCCAGATAATAACTGTTATGTCACCCTCTGGCATGCCTTCAAAAGACCCATTTGCCTCCTTGGCGGTGGTGGCTCAAGAGAGATTAGGGGGCAATGGATGACAAGTGTCCCTGGTACCTTTTCTAACCCCTGTTCTTTCTTTTCTAGGACTACCCCGGGATTGTCTCCTAAATCTTTGCAACTGTTTGTTCCTGAAATGTCTCCTGGCCGATGATGGGGTATACAGACCTAAGGAATACCGTGTCACCCTCCTATTTTTGATCCCATGCAGCGTAGCATCTGTCTGTTCCACAAACATGGCCATACCATCAAAGGGCAGGTCCTGGATAGATAGATAGATTGCAGCCACGATGCCCTTCTCATCAATACAACTAACACCCTAGTCCTGGCCATGGAATATACTGTCTGAGGCTGCTTGCAGGGATGCCTTAGCTACCACCTTTTCTTCCTCCAAGATGGCCTCAAAGTATTCCTTGAAAGCTTGTGTTAGGGAATCCACAATTTGTCTAGTGACTGTCAGATATTAAAGCGATATCTTCTCACCAGTGCTTGCTGGTTAGAGACATACAGCCGTGTGTGTGTGTGTGTGTGCGCGCGCACGCATACACGCATGTGCATTCAGACTCCCTGCGTACATTCAAACTCCTTGGCTAGCACATAGTATTTCCTTTATGCCTGCTTGGATATAAGGAGCAAGGGGGATGGAATGCCATAGTGCCTTCACCAACTTCATCACCCCTTCATGCACAGCCATCCTGGATGGAGCTGCTGTTGCCAGGACCCCAGATAGCTCTTTCAACTTTTCTATTCTAAGGCCTAGATTGGACACTACTCTCTTAAGCAGTTCCTGAGGGGATCTAAAACCATGCAATGGGGCCATGGAAGGATGAGGAAGAGGCCATTAGCTGCAGCGGATTGGGTGGGATCTCTTTCCAGACCAAGGTAACTCTTCCTTAAGTTTGTAATGGTGACCCCTCCTGGTCCGCTCCACATCTAAGTGTGGTGCTGTACTGTGGGACTCCTGGGGAGGGAATCCCTGAAGGTTCCACTATCACCACAGTCTGGACCACTGTCTCTGAGGCCATGCCCCCATTGGTAGCACCATGGGAAAGCCAGCTGCCAGAGTCAAGGACTAACCCTTCATCATAACCATTTCCTCTCGTTCTGACTCTGAGGAGCTGTTGTTGGGTGACCATGGTGGTGTCAATGCCAAATGTCCCTCGGTGTTGCAAGATGCATGCCAGTGCCCTGGCCCGGTGATTGGCGCTGAGCATCCCAGGACTGGCTCTTGCCCTTGGCCTTTTTAAAAATTTTTATTTAAAGTAGGAGAGTGGGGTTAAGGCTCCTAGGATCTGTGCTGGAAATCTGAGAACAGGCAGCCTTCTGGAGACAGGTACCATCACTCTGCTGCCCAACAAAAGGAATCTCACTATGTGGCTCCAGCGAGCAGTGTTTCGGGTCTGAGGACCGTCTACACACCAGTGAGTGGTGCCTGGGAGACAATGGTTGCTGCATAGGTCCCGACACAGATTTTACCTTTGATGGGCTGCCTGATGGCATTACTGCTGAGTCTCAGTGCAGAGGGCCTTCTCTGGGCACTGGTGATATAGGCATCACAGGAGATTCTTCATTTCCACAATTGCCTCTGGGTAGTCAGCACTGCCAGATGAGGGACACTTACCTCTTCCAGGAGTCAGTGGCAGGCTAGGGTCAAAGTTTGTGAAAGTGAGGATCACCTTTGGGGATGTGGTGATTCGCAGCCTGATTAGGGTCTTGATTGGTCACCCATGCCCTTCTTCACTAGCGAGTGCCCCACGCGGTATGAGTTTTCTTCAGCCTCTTCTTTGGCATTCAAGATGGCAATCAGTGCTGAGAGGAAGGTGGAGCCAGAGGAGTGTTCCATACTTAAAGAACTTCTGTGCCTAGGATAGGGTCATGGACTGTTCCTCAGGCTTTAATGTGGAGCAGAGAAGAGGAAAAAAAAAGAGGAAAAGACTGATTCTTTTTCCCCAGCAGAGCAAACGTTTATGGCTAGTTATTGGAAGGAACAATTCCCATTCTGCCACTCCCTAATATCTGGGCTTTTTTCCCTAGCAAAGCGAGGGTCCTTGGGCTGTAAGCCAGACAGGTAGAATTCTCATTACACTCCAGAGGATGGAAAGGCTTCTCTGCATGCCCAGACATGACAGAAGAGAACAAAGGGGGTGATGAGCTTGATGTAGAGCGCTGTGAGGTCTCTGTGCAGAAGAAAGGAAGAGTTGTTGGGGTCACTCCTTATGGAGTTACCAGGATGGTGGCAGCCACACGGAGGCTCTCATTGTTGTGGCCTGGCTACTGGTATCAGGATTCCAAGCCACACTAGCATGTTAAGGCACCCAGAGCTACAAGGAAGGTGGTGACAGAATGCCTTACTGTTCTGAGCCATCCCCTAAACATCAGAGCAGCAAGTGGTTAATCAGATACATCCTGGTCTATAAGGTACTCATCAAATTGAGTTTCTGATACAAAAACACTGTGTGGGGGAAATGTGTATTAAAATATTTGTTCATCATCAGAAGACACACTTACAGCTTCTCTAAACGTAGCTCATCTCCATAATTATTTCCTTTGTTCGCTATTCTGTGTAACATTACTATAACTATTGGCTCCTGATTGTTGACCCATCATTATAGCACTGCAATTCTGTTTGTTGGCTTGACTCCATAGCTATTTGAATGATTTTGAATACATGTGGGCTTCATTCTCCCCTGCTTTGCACCTCATATAGTTAATGTCTGTGCAAAATGAGAGTAAAATCAGAATGGTCTTTTATATAGAATTTTACAACCACTTAGCTAATAGAGCTGTAAGTGACGACACAAGATGCAAGTCACTGGAGAATCAGACCCATCCTCTGATCCATTCCAAGTGCTATGCTGCTGGGCTCAAAAAATACCTTGCTGAGAGCCTATCAGAGCTTCAATAACTGCCACGTATCCATGATAGGATTGTCAGATTGCTTTTGACTATTTCCTCTCAGTTCCAGACAGCTCTTGTTTATTCATCTCATTACTGTTTCCAACAAAAGGCAATTGCACATGATCAATGATACAGGATATCACAGGTGACAGCTCAGAGGCTGAATCCATCAAGTGAAGCAATCACCAATCCTGAATGACCACTAGGCTAAAAAATAAAAATAAAATAAAGGTAGGGGAAAAAGCTTGCTTGCTGAGCAATTATGTCATTGTTCAAAGAATAATGATTTAATGAGCTCATCTAAACACTGGAAAAACACTACTGAACAAACATTATTTTTTGAGATTAAATGTAATTAGAAGTAGGTTCTCATAATTTCAGCCTATATGTCAACTGTCAAGATCCCTTTAATTGTCACTCAACATTTTCATCAAACCTTCCCCTAAAATATTTAAAATGTTCTCTCACTGAGATCGTTTCATTAGAATAATCTAAATTTAATTTCTTTCTTAAGAGAAAAGCTGATCATAAAATCTAATTCCCATATACTTCAGTGCAACAGCAGAGAACAATATTAAAAAATTTTGTTCTGCTTCATGTTATCAAGTCTTCTGAAGATGGTGTTTTCAGTACTGTCAGAAGCTTATAACATCTGGGATGCATTCACAAAAGGCTGCGTCCCCAAAATCTGTTCTACTGTATTAGATTACAATTGCAGAAATTAGAAATGAGAAAGCCTATTAGATCACAGAAGGAAATCTCTCTGTAAATTAAAGATATAAGATTTGATATGGATCTGAACGGAGAAGTGTACAGCCCTGTGCAGTGTTTTTATTTGTTGATGGGTAAAACACCACCCACATTGCTGATTCACACAGTATCATCAGAGTGCAGTACACAGGAAGTTCTACAGGAAGACCACAAAAGATGAAGGGTGTCCAAACAGGGACAAGCAGAAAGTTCCCAGTGACATACCGGACAGAGTATACACTGCTGGAATCAGAAGAAAACTAAACTAGTTATAGCTTCATTAGAGGGTTATTTTAAAAATAAAATCAGAAACTCTAAATTACCCTTTCTAAATTGGCATCTTAAAGTTGTTTTCCCTTCTTCCTCTTTATTTATTTTTACAAGAGGGAGCTGCTGTTTAAAGTATTTTGCAATGCCATGTTTGACTATACCCTGCTAAGGCGAGGGCAGGCATGCAATGTCAGTTTATCGCACAAGCAAGACATGAGCTATGCACATCATTTGCTGTCTAGTCTATGCCTTTCCCAGTTGAGCACAGTGTTATTTATGCGTGTGCTTGCTAAAAGTAAAAGGGTTATTTCCATGGGGTCTTTTAGAATTAATCTAATAAAAGGGTATAGGATATTTGTTTGTTTTGTTATCTTTGTATCTATAAAAATGCTAGCATATTGGTCTGCAGGCACTCCTAAAAGTTCAGAATCTTCTCAGAACCATCTCAGAACACTAAGGTTTAGTCCATGGGTGGTTAGAAAGCTATACCCAATGAAGGGTCATAAACTGAAAGAGAACCAAAATGCTTTTATATTTCCTTCTAGGCCAACATACTAGCAATTTCATCACCAGCTGTGCTCCCTGGGAACCTCCTTTAGAGAATTCCTGATGGAATTCATGCATACTCCATCTGTTTCCCTGAGGAGACCCATTACATAATCCTAATATAGTAATTTCTGCTGTAGAAGACTCCTTTGCACCTCCCATTTATCCATTCAATTATATATTTGTGCAGATGCACTCACACCTGTATTTCTTAACCCCCTTCTCCCTCATAAGCACATCTACACATCCCTAGAGAAATCTCCAATACACACCCTGGCTATCATGAAGCACCACAACCATTAAAACCATGACTTTACTCAGTAAAGTCCCCACAATGTGTTTTTCCACATGGGTCATGGAAACCCCACTCCCTGACTCAATCTTTTAGTGACCTCTCAATCCAATGCTTGTGGCATCTGATTTATCACCATGGAATCTGCTGATTCCTGTCCAAGGGAAGCATACCATGGTCTCTGAAACCTGTTTATCAACTAACAGGTCAAAAATACACACTCTCTCTTTTACAGTTTTCCAATTTTTAAAATTATTTTCCATTCCAAAATGATTTTTGATCATTACAGTTCCATGGAATATTTTTTGGAAATGTTCTGTTATTTACATATTTATTGGCCACTGAATGTAGTAGGAAAAAAAATCCAGTTTTTTGCATTCTTTTCTTTTGAAAGATTGGGGGGAGGGGGGTACTATTCTGTAACTTTTCAAAGGCTGAAACAGTTTTGAAAAGTTGCAGAGTGTCAAAAAGAAAAATACGGGGAGAAGGGGAAAAAAAGAAAATCCCTCTCTTCAAAACCATCTACAATTCTCTTTTGTAATTGCAAAAACCCATAAGCTTTTACTAAAAGTTTCCAGTTCTGAAAAAAGGCCTTTTGTGTCTACAAAGATATGAATGAAATGTTTTGATCAGCTCTATAAACTAAAAAGCTCCTGTTAACAACAACAGCTTCGACAGTGAAATCGGGGGGGTGGGAAAATACGAAAATGACAATACGCCTCCTTTTTTGGTTATTATATTGCTGCATGTACCTTTAAGAAAGCAAGCTGGCTTTTCAGAAGGCTGACAAAGTGGATGCTTCTGGCCTCAGATATTTCATTGCTAAAAGACAGATTAAAGCATGACGACATGGGTTGCACACAGAAATTGCTATCAAATAATCTAGAATGAATCTTGACCCCATCACTACTGTAATGAGTGACAGTCAGTGGACTGTCAGACTTCCTGGCAGATTATTTTTTTAGACCTTAGAAAAACAGGTTGACAGTTCCTTAACACACAAGCAAAATTCAATGGCACTTCCAAACAACTGTAGGCTTGTCATAGCACTTATTAAAATACCTGCACAAGCCAAGCTTCTGCACAATTATGAGCTGTTGATTCTGTCAGAGAGTACTAAATGAACCCTGCAAGAGTAAAAGCTGCTAAATGACTATTTAGTATTCTGCAGACTTCTGTTCAAATGATCCTTGAAGGAGCTTTGCATAATTGATGCTACCATATTTCTCCAACTGCAGGCACCTAGCTAAGTTGAACTAGCAGTGTAAGATAAATTGAATGAGTGGATCACCTCAAAACAGTAATATTTTATGAATAAATATACAAGATAAGTACAAAAGAAAAATATTTTAAACTTTGCTCTAAACCTCTTTATTAAGAGATGAACTGCCACTGTGACCTGCTTTTCTCCCCCCCCCCCCCCCACTGCTTTGCAAATGATAGAGCTAGGAAATTCTTTGGCTATAGCAATGTTCTTCCAATGTCATGATGGTATCTTCTCTCAAGGAGCATGGTGAAATCACATTTTAAAAAAATAAAGAGAACAAAATATATATAAAAAAAATTAGAGCCTATTGTGATCCCAAAGTGTATGTCATACTTGTATAAATGCAATGATGCACAAAGTAGCCATAAAGCAGCGTTCCTGGTATCAGAGGAATCACCCCAGTGTGCTGAGATCCTCTACGCAGTGTACAACTTCCTTACAGTTGCTCCGATACCATATCACTTCCTGAGTCCTGCTGCTGGCATATGGGCTGTATTTGGAGGCTGGGGGGAGAAAAAAATGTGGACATGGCTTCCTTGTACTTCAGTGATCCAAAACTAATTTATTAGCCCCTTGCAAAGATGGGCTGGTAGTAGTCTATTTGCACTGGAGCTGAGTGCCAAGCCAAGAACCTCTCAGTCGAAGTTCAGGATCTAGGACCCTGTACTTCACCAACACTAACACACATTAGAGAGACACTAGTTATAAAACTTACCACAGAAAATCAACCTCTTTATTACATCTATAGAGTATCATTCCCAGATCTTAAACCACTGATTATTTGGTTACAGAATGAAGATAAGACTTTGCAAATAAGGCCCCAGACCTGTAAACACTTATGCACATACTTTACTTTCATTTTCATGCAGTCTGTTAATTAGTTTATGGAATTTAACATAGCATTAAAAGCAGTATGCAAAAATAACCTTATGGTCTCATATATTTCCCTGCCAGCAGTCTTATGTCTTAATTATCCTTTGAGAAATCTCTTTCATAATCAATACATTGTACCTTAATCTCCCATGTTTTGCACCTTATGCAGACACTTCCATCTGTGCAAAGTGAATGAATGGAGCATAAAATGTTAATATCCTAAGGTCCTGATCCTTGAACATCTAGGCATATGGCTAATGTAAAGTTATTCATGTGTCTAGGTGTTCACTAGGTTGGGACTCACTTGGGTAGAGTTACACACTCTGAACAGGGGTAAAGCTATAGATCTTACAATGAAGAATCAGAATCATTAAATGCACACACCCATCAGTCAATACACTCGAGCCCACATATTAAACACACACACACACACAATCAAATTAATTTGAGAATGCAACTTCAATAATCTTTGTTTAAAAAAAAAAACAAAAAACATCTCAGTTACTCAGGGTTCAATATATTTCTCAACCAAGGCAGAAATTTTCTTCATCTCAGAGCCGTTACAACTTTTACCACATAGGAAGTTTGACCTTAGAAGACAGCAAAGAGAAATTGCCAAACAAATGCTATATCTCAGCTGTAGATTTCTTGATACATTCCAATAAACCTTATTTTAAGCTGTCACTCAAGCAAATCCTGTATGACAGTAGAAATAAAGTACCCTAATGTCTACCAAACTTGCACAAGTGTTACATAGAACTAGATACAATATATCTACTAAAACCCTTTTAGAAAAATCAAAATGTCAAGAAAAATAAAATTAAGAAAAGTATTTATTTGGATAAAGAGTTATTTTCAAAATTAAATGCTGGATAATGAAGACTCAAATAGTATTAATTAATGAAATAAAAGAATAATATTACTGCTAATAAATGTATCCACTATTGGGCATATAACGCAATACTTCAGTGGAATACCAAACCTCACTCCTCACGTTAAAAAAAAAACGAACAAAAACAACCCAAAAACCCAAGCCCACATTACATACTGTAGATGGCCTGATTACCCTTCCTACTTTGTCCATCTCTCTGATAGAGTGCCTGCATGAATGAGAGATTGTGTGAACAGATATATACAAGGAATATTTAAACAGCATTATGAGCCACACATGTTAGAGGTGAGATGTAGATAAGAAGAGAATTACTAAGGAAACAAAGGATTTTGAAGTTATGTTTTATCACAGCAGGACAGATCATATGCAATGTACAGGCAACTCCAAGAAAGCAGCCACCACCTCCTGCTTTCCACATTAGCAGATGAAATAAAATATGGCAACGGAAAGAAAGAAAACAGACATCACCAGCTGTGTCCTTCTATATATAATTATTTACTCTTGCCTATGTATAATCTTTTACTTATAATTTATAATATTTAAAGTTAAAAAGAGGATTTTAAAATGCAAATAAAGGAAGAGAAAAACATTTTACTGCCCAACAAAATGAGTTGCTAACATTGAGAATATAGAATCATGACTAAGATTTCCTTCTATAGTACGCTATTACGGCATACATACGTCATAATTACGACCCTGAAGCTATAAGGACAAACACATGCTTAACTTTACACACAAAAAGTAATCCTATTGTATTTAGCAGGGGTACCTAAATGCTTAATATGCATGTATGTAGAATTGAGGCCTAAGATGATCTGTCTATTTGAGTAGCTAGGATTTCACCGGTAAGAAAAAAAAAAATGTTTGTATACTAGTAATAAGATTTTTCAACCTGGTGGCTGGTTACAATGTGTAAATTAGTGGTGCATTACCCAAGGTACTCTGAAAAGACATATGATCATATAGCCATATTGTGGTATGTTATTTTCTTTAAACTTCCCTTTGTACTATTTTTAAATTGACAAAAAGAACAATGCAGTATGTAAAATGAGACTCAAGTCTTGCAACTAAGCAATTCCTAGCACATGCAGGTAAACCCCCTTGTTAATGTACAATATTAAAAATATACCATGTGCTTAGATAGCTGTCTATATTATTCAAAAGCTGGCCAGAGTTTAAGACAAAAGTAAGGCTGTATCCTAGAAGGAGTACAACACAAAGGCCAAAAATTAGTGGCTACCACTGAGTTCAATGGGAGCAGTGGTTTTCCCATATCTTTGAAAATCTGCCCACATTTATTTAGGTCCCTTTTATCATTAGTATAATGAAGAACCTACAACTGAGATGGAGCCACATTGCACTGGTAATAGTACAAGTGAGTAGCAAGAGGCAATCCCTTCCTACCCTGAAGAGCTTCCAACCTAGATAAAGATGACAGAGTGAGGAGGAAAAAAGAATTCTTATGATTTTACAGATGGAGTTCTGAGACAGTGTGAAAGGAAGGCCCACTTAAGCACATTCTTAATTTTAAAAATAAAGCTCAGAATTCACTATAAAGAAATAAAATGATCTTTATAAGCTCGGTTTTGGTAGAAGCAGGGGAGATGGAAATGGTAAGGACTGGATGAGAACAGTGGGAGAAAGAAAAATGGAAGAAAGAAGGAAGCTGTGGGTAAGAAAAATGAAGCATAGACAGAGCAAATCTATTAAGAAAGAGAGTAGGGGGACAGTGAAGTCTGGCAGCAAATGGATGGGTATGGTTAGAACTAATTAGTTAGTTAATGAGCAAGTGTAAAGCTGAGTGTTCACACTGTGAAGATGCGGTTTCTAGAAGTGTCAGGATACTGCAGTGGAGAGTCAGCCCTTAGCATTGCTCCTTCTGCTGAGAGAGACATTTTTTAACTAAAAGCACCCTAAAGTTCCTCACACTGCTGGCTTCCAAGTCGAAAGTGAGGTGGAGAGGCTACCGGGAGCCTATTTTCAGCCTGCAGCACAGTATTAATCTATCACTGTGTACAATTCATGTTTTCTTGTCTATATCCATGCTGTTTGGTGATGATGCTAATTTAAATTTTGTTGCACAGTTTTTCATAGTGGTTGGCACCCAGAAGATATATTCCTTGCCAATAAATTGCATCCAGAGGCAAACAGTCTGTAGAAGTACTTCAGCATCTTTGTCTATAAGACTTCTTTTTATTTAAACAAATTTCTTCATTTTTGTGTGCCTTGAGGTGGATGTCTGAGATGTTCAGGAGATCTGTTGAATATTAATGAACTATGATAGTATAAATCCTTTTTATAACCTACTTTTAAGACCCTGATTTGGTCCCTCGGGTTTGAGACTTTGAAGAACATCATGCAGATGACAATTTTTATCTATCTGCTTTGAGAGCAATTTGACAAGCTTGTTCCATATTGATGGACAGTTCTTGAATATTTCATTTAAATATCATCAAAACATAAGAACATAAAAACAGCCATATTGGGTCAGATTAATGGGTTTTCTAGCCCAGCATCCTGTTTTCCAGCATCAGACAGTGCCAGGTAATTTGGAGGGAATGAATAAAACTGGTATCATCAAGTGATCTATCCACTGCCTCCTACTCCCAGAGAAATATTCACAATGATTCCAAGAGCTCTTTCTGGAGTGGTAACAGCTAATGTAGACCTCATCAATTTATATGTATATGTATAGTTGAGTTTACATTTTCTAATATGCATTACTTTGCACTTAATACTGGATTTCATCTGCCATTTTCTTGCCCAGTCACCCAACTTTGTGAGATCCCTATACAATTCTTCACACTCTGATTTGGATTTAGCTATCTGCAAATTTTCCCACCTCACTCTTTACTCATTTTTCTAGATCCTTTATGAATAGGTTGAACAATACTGGTCCTAGCACAGACCCTGGGGGACACCACTATTTGCCTCTCTCCATTCTGAAAACTGACCATTTATTCTTACCCTTTTGTGACAGGCTGCTCCCCAAATCCAGTCTGGTGTGCTGCTATGACCGCTTGAACCCCACTCCTGAACCCCAATTTACCCCGCTCTGCTGGGTGACCACTCACTCCTGAGTCAGTCCACACCAGCCACCAGTGTGTAATTGGTCCCAGGCAGTGGGTGTAAATCCACTAGCCACACAGGCGTTGGTCCCCAAGCGAGCACACCCGGCCCCAGACACTACACTGGGAGCCACTGCCTTACAGGGATTGGGACCCACTCCCAATCACCTTAGTCTCCAGTCCGTCCACTTAACAAAGAAGTGGATTGTGCCCAGCCTCCCACATCCACACCCTCTAAAGACCACACAGCTTTAGGTAAAACAACTACTAGTTTATTGATCAGAGTCTGATTTCAAGTGAGAATATGGCCAATCAAGGCAGCAACATGTTACAAATGAGTCAGGAGTGACCACTATCAAATAAAAGGTATAAACCGCATACTACTCTAACATCTTCACCTAAACTAACCTCAGAGTCCAAGATTATGCGCATGGTGTTCGGCTGTCTGATGTTTTACAGCCATTCTCTGCCTGTTCCCAGGCAGGGCCCCGATCTTGCTTGAAGTTGGTTGCAGGATGGTGTCTTCTCAGGCTGAAAGCCTGCAGCTTCTCTCCCCTCACAGTCTCTGTGTCTTTGTTTTAACAAACTGCTGACAGCCCCTCCCCTCACTATCCTGTTGTGAGATTCTCTTCACTTCTACCTGAGCAGGGGAGGGCATTAGCATTCCCTTTGATGTGTAAATCTTCAGCCATTGTGCTAGAGACAGTCCTGAGTCTGAACCCTGTAACATGCTTCACATCTATACATACATGTTGCAGCAGGGAACATGGCACCCTGGTAATCATGTGGCCCATGTTCTGAGCATTCTCAGAGGAACCTGGTATAGCGTAATTGTCATCAAATAACACAATTACACTGCAAAACTGAACAGAAAGATTATACAGGTCACGCCCAAGGGCTGCACAGATGTGCATCCCGTCACACCTTTGTTTTCTGTTTTTCAACCAATTACTGATTCAGGGGAGGGACTTCTCTCTCATCCAACTGACAACATACTTTGCTTAAGAGACTTTGGTGAAGGACTTCATCAAAGACTTTCTGAAAATTTAAATACACTATGTTCACTGGATCACCCTTGTCCAAATACTTGTTTACTTGCTCAAGGAATTCTGGTAAATTAGTGAGGCATGAGTTCCCTTTACAAAAACCATGTTGACTCTTCCCCCATTAAATCATGTTCATCTATGTATCTGATGACTCTATCACTTACTATAGTTTTAACTAATTTGTCTGGTACTGAAGTTAGGTTTACTGGACCGTATTGCCAGGAATGGTTCTTGTGTTTTTGATTTGTTTGTTTTTTTTAAGTTGGCATCACATTAGCTAACCTCCACTCATATAGTACAGAATCTGATTTAAATAATAGGTTACATACCACAATTAGTAGCACTACAATTTCACATTTGAGTTTCTTTAGAACTGTTGGGTGGATGCCATCTGGTCCCGGTGACTATGAAGTGGTTTGATTTATATACTTATTCCAAAATCTCCTTTAATGACACCTCTGTCTGGAACAATTGCTCAGATATGTTCCCTACAAAGAATGGCTCAGGTTTGGGAATCTACCTCTCATTCTCAGTCATGAAGGCCAATGAAAACTATATATTTAGTTTCTTCACAATAACCCTATCTTCCCTGAGTGCTCTTTTAGCATCTCTCTCAGGACAGCGGGCTGTATACGAAAGAAATCTTATTGAGGGCGCAGGAACAAACCATCCCAACGTGCAGAAAGAAAGGAAAATATGGCAGGCGACCAGCTTGGCTTAACAGAGAAATCTCTGGTGAGCTTAAAACACAAAAAAGAAGCTTACTGGAACAGAAGCTTGGACAGAGGACTAGGGAGGAGTATAGAAATATTCTTGAGCACACAAGGGTGAAATTAGGAAGAAAAAAATACAACTGGAGTTGCAGCTAGCAAGGGACATGAAGGGTAACAAGAAGGATTTCTATAAGTATGTTAGCAACAAGAAGGTGGCCAGGGAAAGTGTGGGCCTCTTACTGAATGGGGGATGCAACTTGGTGACAAATGATGTGAAAAAAAACTGAATTACTCAATGCTTTTTTGCCTCTGTTTTCACAAAAAATGGTCAGCTCCCAAACTATTGCTCTGAGCAACACCATATGTGGAGAAAGTCAGCAACTCTCAGTGGTAAAAGAACAGGTTGAGGACTAGTGAGAAAATTTGGACACGCACAAGCTCATGGGGCCAAATTCAATGCATCCCAGGCTGCTGAGGAAGTTGGCTTATGTGTTTGTAAAACCACTGGCCATTATCTTTGAAAACTTGTGGCAATCATGGAAGTTCCTGGATGATTAGAAAAAGGCAAATATAGTGCCCATCTTTAAAAAAGGTAAGGAGGAGGATCTAGGGAACTACAGACCAGTCAACCTCACCTCAGTCTCCAGAATGTCTCCGTTCATGGAGCAG
The DNA here is from genome assembly GCA_007922175.1 of Pelusios castaneus. Lineage (NCBI taxonomy): Eukaryota > Metazoa > Chordata > Testudines > Pelomedusidae > Pelusios > Pelusios castaneus. Next base: position 128,083 of record ML685841.1, on the reverse strand, counting down.
GGCCTCAAGGAATCCATTCTGAAGCACGTGGAGGAGAGAAAAGGTGATCAGAAAGAGTCAGCATGGATTCACCAAGGACAAGTCATGCCAGAGTAACCTGATTGCCTTCTATGATGAGATGACTGATTCTGTTGATGTGGGATAATGGTGGGCATAATTCTTGACTTTAGCAAAACTTTTGATATGGTCTCCCACACTATTCATGCCAGCAAGTTAAAGTAGTATTAGTTGGATGAACAGACTATAAAATGAATAGGAAGCTAGCTAGGTGGTTGTGCTCAGCAAGTAGTGCTATACAGCTAGATGTCTAGTTGGCAGCCCATATCAAGTGGGAATACCCCACGGGGTCAATTTAGTGACCGGGTTTTTTCAACATTTTCATTATCTGAAAAATGGGATAGATTGCATGTTCAGCTTGTTTGCAGAGGACGGTAAGTTGGGGGGAGTAGTAGATATGCTGGAGGGTAGGGATAGGATTTAGAGTGACCTGGATGAATTGGAGGATTGGGTCAAGAGAAATCTGATGAGGGTCAACAAGGAAAAGTGCAGAGCTCTACACTTTGGACAGAAGAATCCCATGCACTACTACAGACTGTGGACTGACTAGTTAGGCAGCAGTTTGGCAGAAAAGGACCTTGGGGTTATGTAGTCAAGCAATGAACCCTTGTTGCCAAGAAGGCTAATGGCATACTGGCCTGCATTAGTAGGAACGTTGCCAGCAGACCAAGGAAGGAATTCCCCTCTATTTGGGACTAGTGATATTGTGTCTGGTTTTGGGCCTCCCACTTCAGAAAGGATGTGGATAAATTGGAGAGAATCCACTGGAAGGCAACAAAAATAATCAGGGGGCTGGAGTATGTGACTAATGAGGCGAGACTGAGGGAACGGAGCGTATTCAGTCTGCAGAAGAGAAGAGTGAAGGAGGCTTTGATGTTAGCCTTTAGCTACCTAAAGAGAGGTTCCAGGGAGGATGGAGCTAAGCTGCTCTCAGTGGTGGTAGATGACAGAACAAAGAGCAATGCTCTCAAATTGCAGTGAGGGAGGTCTAGGCTGGATACAAGCTCCCCCTTTCTCAAAAGGTTCCCCAGTTCTTTCTTACATCATCTCCTCATCCATACACTGAGACCCTACATTTGTGCATATCTAACTGATCCTGCACATGGGAACTGGAAGCATCACAGAGAATGTGCCCGTGGAGCATGAGATCACATGAGCTTCATCTCCATAGTTACAACAAATGTTTTGCAACTTGTATTTTTATTAATTTGTTCCAAAAGATTGTGGCTTGTGTTGTCTGGCTCTGAAGCAGCACTGAGACAGTAGAATGCACAACAGCTTGGGGTGAATGCTACAGAGTCAGACTGTGCGTATAGAACTTGGACTTTAAAAATGTTTGCCTCATCCATATGATTTTTTTTTTTTTTAATTTTGAAACGTTCCTTTTATAATAGGGCGGTAAAAATCTACACTTTTTTGTGATGAATTATTAAGTCATGACTTTGGATGAATGAATATAAAGAGATCTGAAACCCATAGCAGATTAGAACAAGAGCAAACTCCTTGCTCTGCTGGCAAAGGCTGCTCTACTCAATCTTTCTGAATCAACAATTTCTTGCAGCCTGTTACTCAAACTGGATCCTTCATTAAGAATATTTGCCAAAGTAGGTTCACATGGACTTGCTACCTGCAAATGAGATTCTGTGACCCTCCACCAACCAATGCAGAAGTAGTCTCTCTTATGCCTGTCTGTTTGGAGAAATAGCAAATTGGTTTTTGGAAACTGTATACCTCTAGTGTAGTGACCTGAGCCTTTTGTTTAGTAGTTCCCCAGGCAAGTATTTCCATAATTGTGGGACACAAAAATAAAAAAGCCGTACTGATATAATCACTCCCACCCCTGGCCCACTTGGTACATGTAGAAAATACACTAAAGGAGGAACTGTTATCTCTGAACCAATGACATACAATTCATGATCAAGAACACAGCCTCCTAGAAGTTAAAGGTGAGAATAATGGCTAATAATGCTGTGCTTAACTTTATAGCTGACAGGAGTTATGACAGGAGCCTAGACACATATAGCCAAACTTCTGAAAGACAGATCTCCATTCTGTACATAAAAAATGTGAGTGAACTTGAACGCCTCTAGTAGCAAATGCAATTATAACGGTTGTATGTTCACACTGGAGACCTTCAGGCACATGTTGCCATTTAGATTCCTGATGAGTCATGTATGCATGCAAAACCTTATTTCTGTATGTAATCCTGGTAATTGCCTACACACTTCTGCATGTGAAGCTCAGACTTATCTTTAACTTATAAAACGCATTTAATTGTAAATGCATCTTGAGTTCTTATAAGGGTTTAAAAACCTCCAAAATTACTTCAATTTTTAGTTTAAAAAAAGGAAAAACATTAAATCTTCTCCAAAAGCAAACTACATGCCAATCCATAAGTCATCACTCCTCATAACAAGTAAAATCCTGAGTGAAGAAAAGAGCCTCACCTCATACACTAAACCACAACAGAACTCAAATTCTGCCAGTCTAGTAGGAGAAATGAATTCTGGTGTCAAATGGATGACAGAATCTCCCACCACAAACTCTCAGACATTTTATTCTAGATACATGGTTTGAGGCCTCAGCTGACTTCCACCATCATGTCAATGACTCTTAAACAGCCAAGACCTTTGCAAGACAGAGCTTTATAGATCAGAATCAGGAAGTGAATAGGAAATCTATGCAGTTCCTGAAGAAATACCTGAATACGTATTCTGTGACTAACACTGCTTAAGAGGTGGGCAGTCATGTTCTACATTAGCTGCCTCTTCCAAGTAGCCCATGAAGAACATATTACAGTCATCCAGTCTAAAAGTCACAGAGGCCTAGGTTACCATAACAAGGTACCAATTGCCTCAATTAGGCAGACACTGCAGGCACAGGAGAGAACAAGCGCTCCCCTTCCTCCCTTCCCCCCCAGGCATCACCTTAGATTCTAGGAGCAGTCAAAATTCCAAAACATGCCCAAATTTTGTGCCTTTTGAACAAAGGATGGAGAAACATATGATGTAGAAAATATCCCTGCTGTGCCCTCTAGAGCCAACTCCATAGTTCATAGCATTTAATTAACAAGAGACATTCTATCCTCATGTCTCTAAGCACACCCTGTTACTGAGAACTGGAAGCACAACCCTGAATTTAAGCACAACCCTGTTACCGTGAATTGGAATCCGTGCAGTTTTCAAAACTGACAGGGCAAAACAATTGGTGTGCTAAAAATATGCTGCTACTCAAACATCAAGAAATTCTCTAAAGATAGGATTTCCTGATACGAGATACAAGTTAATAGGAAGTGCCCTTCCTGTGTTTTCTACGCTATAAGGGTAAAGAGTTTGTTTTCAGTGGAGTTAAAGTGAAGCCTGATCTGAAATTTGACACAATTACATTAGGTCTGCATAGAGATTTGGGCTGACTCACCCACTACCAAAGGTGATTTTCCCCTCTTTTAACATTCTCACCTTCTTATCTGTTTTTCCACACTGTTTGAATCAAAACAACTTGTTTTGTTTGCTGAAAATGACTGAACTGACCTTGTGACTTACCCTTCTCTGTATTTATTCATCTGACATGCAACAGCTTCCATATCATGCATCTGACGAAGTGGGATTACACCCACAAAAGTTCATGAGATAAATACATTTGTTAATCTTTAAAAGTGCCACAGGACTCCTTCTCTGATTTATAAAGTGACCTTTTCTACAAAATGTAAATTTGGTGGACTGTGTCACTCAAGTATTATGCATGAATTTCTAACAACTGCAGTGTCACTTAAATTTTCATATGCAGGGAGTCCTTAAGGAAATTGTGCACTGTCCCTATACATTTATGATCAGATTCATACATTCTTACCCATCCTGGGAAGTGCCTTACTTTACAAACAGTCCCACCAAAATCAATGGGGCCATTTGTGGCTATTGAATCAGAATAAAGATATCAGATTCGGGCCCTTAAAAGCAAATAACTTTTACATAGGAGAAGTACAATAATAATTAACAACACTTAGGCTTTGATATGAAACCTACCTTTTCATAAGCTCACCTGGTAACATATTCAACCAAAGAGAACTCATACAAGAAAAAAATTTAATTTATATAGAGACTATGATTTACTATAATATTGTTTCCAAATTCTTGTTTGGTCTTGTCTAAACTGGGAAACCACATCACATGTAAATTAGCTAGCCTGAACAATGTAAAAAGCATGTTTTATATTATTCCCGCAAACTTGGTTTGAGTCCACTCTGGAATAATGGAAGCATGAAACATACATACAATGTAATACAGTATATTCACCATAAATACCAAGGCTGTTTAGTCTTTGGAAGAAAAATACTTACATGCTGCATGAAACAGTCCAACACTGTTGAAGTTGTGAGTCAAAATTCCCACAGCTTTATTTATTTAAAAATATGTAGTGAATGGTCTGAAATGTAGCAATTAACTCTTGAAAGCAAACTCTGCTTTTCCCTTCAGTTCCTTTCAGTCCACTTGCCAGCTCTCTCTCTGTTACAATGTTAACCCAATGAGCATCATGTTGTAGGTCACAACTGTAAAGAGATATGCGAAGCATGGAGCCACATCCTAGAGATCAGATAAATCTTGCCTTTTACTCTTTGGTACAGTTTCCCAAATTGTTTTCTAAAGTTATTTTAAATCCAAATAATGATAGTTTAATTTGAAAATACACCCAATAGATTTTGACAATAAGATCTGCTTAACTTCCCTTGTTCAACAGGACTCTTGTCAGTACGGCATCCAAAAGCATGATGCTTGTTGGAGCATTACAGCAGAGCTAGAAACAGTTGTCATGACTTCAAGAGATCAGGAAGAAAAAACATGGTTACTCTTCAGGAAGCAATAGGCTTAATACTCCCATTGCTGAAGTCAATAACATTTTGGATGTTGCATCTGCAGTTCACCTTTAATAACCAAACCTCATACTTCAACACAATAAGTGCCCACCTTAAAACCAGTTTATTAAATCCTGTTATGTCTGGTTTACGGAGGCTTAGTTCTTGTGGTCTTCCTTACTCTGACTTTTTGATACTTAAGAATTGAATAATTTAGTTTGGGGTTAGTCCTGCGTTGAGCAGGGGGTTAGACTAGATGAATCCCAGAGGTCCTTTCTAACCTAATTTTCTATGATTCTTTGAAACAACAAATACTACAGAAAAAGAATATTTAAGTGACTGGCAAGAGATAATCTCACTTTTGTATACCATGATTAAACAAACAGAGTAACTCTCTTCACAAGAGAGAGTTAATAGAGCATTCACTTCAGACAAAAGAAATAATCGAATCCTTAGGGCCATATCTAGCCAGCATTCCAAGAAAGAAATTCTCACTGTAAACTAAGAGGGGATTTGTTAACGAAATCCATGGTACATTACAAAAAATCTCTTTTGATACTTTGCTGTGGAAGCAAAACACTAAGGTTTTTCAGCATTCCCAGCAGCGACAAACAGATGTTATTAGATAAAATTCAATAGGTTTTTTTTGTTTTTTTTTAAAGAAAAAACTGCCTAAACCTGTCTTTACATCCTTAAATAATACTTTTCATTAAAAAATAATTTAAAAATCTATGCAAAGGTAACAAAATATTGTCTACATTTTATTCTCTTTATGGGAAAACAAGCCTCCTCCCTACTTAAGAGACCCACTCGAGATTAAATAGTGAGCAGGCGGCAAAACCAGATTTAGAATTTAGGAGGCAAATTACAGACATGTGACTTCCAAGGCAGCCAAAGGGAGCTGCATTTGACCCATCCCTACCCTTGTGCTTTCCAGTCCCGTTCTCTAAGCATTAGCCATGAAACTCCCCTTACGTTCAGACGAATACTGAGTGTTTTACTACCTATCACTGACGAGTTTAAAATTTTTTAAATGTTTTATTGTTTTAAAAAGTGAATATAAAAGTATCAGAAAGAACTCAGGTTTAGCTAAGAAAACCTGACAAATGCTTAAATTGATTTTCCCTTTTCATATAAGGCACAAAGGGGTGAGTTTCAGTGATGTCATCAGTCTCAATTTAATTTGTCTGCTTGTCAGTTTGAGTCAGCAAATATGCTTTAACAGTATTCTCACACACGTACTCACTCCCGTTTTTCATTTTCCAAAATATATACAGCATTGCAACTACTTTTTACAGTAGCATAAGCAAACAAATTTAGCCTGTATAACAACTTGGCCCTATTTTAAAGCCCCCTTTAAAGCCCTATTTTACCAATATTTTAAATATTATGGGGCAGCACCCCACATTCAGCTGAGCCTTGCCTGCATAGAATGTAGAGTGTGTGAAAGGGATGAAGCTGGTTCTAAGCATTTCCATACATGACATCAAATCCCACCCCACTTCTGCAATACCCCCAACTAGTCCCAAAACACTCTTTATGTCAGGTGAATTCCCAGATCTTTACTAAGGGCAGCTCTCAGTCTGCAAGGAAAGAGACCCCGGAGTCAGGATGTGCTCCTATGTGTCAACCATCCATACAATCTGCTGACTGCAAGACGTCATCTAAATATTATGGACAGCATAACAAAACATCAGGAAGTAAACGTATAAATTTAAAAGCTCTTCAATATATTCCCTAAATATAAAAGTGAAAAGCCTCCATTTATGTATTTAAACAGACATCTCACCTTATTGTGTTCATACTTGTATGGGATTTTCAGGGTATCCATAGCTCTGATCATAGCCTGCATCGCTGTAAATATATTCTGATACACCAGTTTTGTGAAACCCCTTTTGTCTTCATCAGAGTATCCTGATCCATGGATGATTCTCATCTGTTTGATGAATGTGCTTTTGCCACTTTCTCCTGTACCTGCAAGACATCAAATAAAGATATACCATCAAACCAAAATATGCACAGAACACAAACATGAAATTGTTACACAACCTAAACAACTTGTTCTGCTTAGAGCTGAGCATGCTTTCAGCACACAGCCCCACTAATAAGTAACAAATCGTTTCCAATTACAGTCAACACAAAGGCCAATCCTATATCCAAACAGTGAAGGCTTCCAGTCGCAACTAAAGTAATGTTAAATTAATGAGAAGTTGCATTTTAAGGACCAAAATAAGTAAAAATAGAATATGAGAAGGATTCCAACGTTACCAACTAAAACATGTATACACCAAAACTGTTGGCCATTTGGATGTTGAATAATCTCAAATTATGAGGGTATATTTCTGTGATAAAGCGGGAATTTTTATAATTTTTTTTAAATGAAGTCTATGTGTGCCTCAGTTTCCCCTATATATTGCATGGCTGCCCTATGGAGGGGGAAGTTCTCAGTTTGCTCTCACTAAGATGTGCGTGAATCTTCCTGCCAGAGCAGAGATGCCAGCTCAAGAACAAAGGACTGGAAGGTAGGGATTGGTTAGTTCTGGAAGAAACTTAAGATCTCTATCACCTGGGAACTGACTAAAAGAGGAAGTCAGAGGGAGAGAGAAACAGCACCTGGAAATGGAATTCACAACTCTATGAACACCTACAGACTTTCGGTGCTCTGTATCAATTGATTAAATAAACCCTACCATTTTGAAAATGCTACTTGAGCATCACTGTATATATTTGGTGAGGTGTATTAATCCCCAAAGACCATATAAGTCTAACCAGAACAATATCTCAGTTGGACTTGCTGACCGGCACTCAGAGAGAAGCAGGAGTGCTGAAGGGAGGCAGTGGGGCCACATAGCCTATGCTGAAGGACCCCCTTGGGGTGTGGCATATCAAAGAGATTTCTCCAAGATATTGGTGCTGTGCCACCTAGTTTTGGCACAATCTTGTGGATTCATGGCAAATCTACCAATGACCTTTTGAGCATACATTTTAGTTAAATTAGTACAAAACATTCCGTCATATGTAAACAATACAGGAAGGTGATTCAAATGGAAATCACTCAAAATATTATGATGATGGGTAGCAGTGTAGATCAATGCTTTTGCCATAAAAGACAAAAGTAAACAAACTTGAAGACACATTAACAATTAAGGTCTGCAGAACTTTTAATTTGATCCTACTTTGTCAACAAGTATTCATTTCACTTGAATTTGTTTCTGCACATAAATGTTAGCCAGAACAAAAAATTGTTTTAGCTGGATATCAGAGAACATTTTGAGTAATGTGCATTTCAAGTTTGAGCTGTGTTTCTTGGGAAATGTCACACGGGATGTGTCACGTGCATTTTTTCCCCCTTTGTCTGTGATTGGCTGAGCAGATCAGGAAAGTCAACAGAAGCTTTTTTACTTGTTTTCTCAGAAGGAGAGAGTTGTATTTTAGAACAAAAAAAGAAAAAAAAAATCAAACCATTGTATCCCCTTTAACTGTGGCAGATATGGTCCAGGCAAGCATGATAATATTCTTACTAATCCCCACCAGTCAAAAGTGATTAATTGTTCTATTATTTATACTTATTAATGTAGAGGTGACTCCATAAAGTTTTCTATGCAAGTGTGTGTTTTTAAATGCACAGACTTTCTATGATGCTCATTAATGTGGTATCCAAGGACTTCACAAACATTAATTAGATTACTCTCATAATGTTTCTCGGGGGCAGGTGAGTATTATTATCCTTATTTGACAGATGGGGAAACAGAGCCCAGGAGAAATTAAATGACTTCCCCAAGGTCATACAAGAGACTTGTGGTAGAACAAAAAACAGAACCTCATCAGTTTTATTCACAAGGCCAAAGCTGTGGGTATCATGACACTAAGCTCCTTCTCTTTCACACTGCTGTTCTCATTTGATCTGCAATCTGTTCCTCCTTAACCTCATTACTGGGCTCCTTACTCACTCATTCTCTTTTCTACATTTACTTTTAAGCCATTTCAATTTGCAACAATATAATAAACCAAAACTCTTACTCAAGCACAGTATTTTGAAAATAAAAAGTTTTACTAAGTGGCAAAATGCCTAACTGTCCCCACATAAAAGAACAATAAATCCCTTCAGAAAAAACCCGTGTGGGAATAGAGAGGCCTTGCAGCATATTTAAAAGGCCAGCAAACTCTTGCTATGCTGGACCAATGAAGGGCAATGAGCTGCAGAGAACTCTCTCAGCCCTCTCTCACAACATTCTAAGATGGAGAGACCGACTCTTTTGAATCCTCATCTTTGCAGATATCAGGTCTTGAGATCCCATGTGAATTTGTTTTGACTGTACAACACCATCTGAACATGGGATGGTTCCATTACAAACCTTTTTTACCCAAAAGACATCTGGAAGCCTTTTTAGAACACTTGCTTTTGAAGCGTGCAAGCTAACAAGAGTTAGATCTGGAAATGACAGCACACAAAGAGATAGCAAAGGGGAGGGGAAGACAATGAAGTTCATGAAGTGGATTAAGATGAAATGTATGTACACAAACACACACACACTGAAATTTTCCTTTAAACAACTTTTTATCCATATACACATATGGATGAAATGTTTGAACTTTTACAATATGACTTACCATATTGTAATGACTCCAGAGAGGGCATTAAACAAAATTTGTACAATAGGCCGTATTTTATGCCTACAAATATGATAGATATAATTTAAATACTTTTAGAAGAGTATATTCATCTTTGCTCTTCATTACCCTTCAATGCAAGGAGATTGCCTTACACAGTACCCAAGAAGATCAAGACTCAAGTTCAGATCAGCCATGTGGTACACACTTTGCACACACATTTTACTGGATTCTGAGGTAAAATTTAAAACCAAGATTGGATTTAAGAATTTATAGAAGCTTAAATTGCACTCTTATTTTTTGGATTTTTTAAAATCTTCAGTTATACAACTTTTACTAATAGTTTTAAATAAGGTTATGATGGGAGGTTCTCCCCTCCCCCACCCCAAGTGAGGGCAAAATTAGGTACTAGAGAAAAGAGAAAAATGACAACTGATTTTCTGGGATTTTGTTCCATCTGTTGCCCTCTCCTTTGCACCACCTTCCAAAAGAAAGAACAGTGAGAGCTGAGGTTACACTGTCAACCTGAATTACGAGGATTTTATTTAAATCGACAAATTTGTTTTTAACTGCTACTTCAAATAACTATTGCTCATAAGTAGTCCCACTGAAGCCAATGAGACTACTAATGTGCTTAAACTTAAAACACATGCACACATGTCTGAGGGATCAGGGCCCTTATGATTCTCACATATTGGCAGACTTACTAGTGTGTCTTTTTTTCTGTTCCTGTATATTTTTGGGCTTTTCTTTTGAAGTGGGAACAAAGTCTTTAAACATAATTGATAGCAACTATTTAATCCAGCAATAAATGCAGCTGTTCAGAAGCCATTTAATATCAATTTTTTTCCACATCCACATAGAAATGTAATGAGAGACTTCCACCCAGTTTTGTCTGCATCACTGAACAGAATACAGCTGTTTCAAGGACATAGATGGCTCTTATCTTCTGTTGATGTATAAAGGATTTACATGCATGAAAATTTCTGCTACATTCAGGGTAAAGTTGACCACAACCAGGATCCAAGAATTCAGGAAGATGTTCCCAACTAAAATATGTTAAGATATCTTTTACATGGAAAAGAGTCTGATTACAAAAGTTTGAATGTAGATTTTGAGGCAGAGGGTGCATTTACTTTACAGGTGTAAAGTGTCACTGGAGGCTTTGAAGAGCACATGTTCTGGATGATGTTCAAAATCACCCCATTCTTGGTATTTGCCTTTATCATCACCTTAAGCAACATAAGAAACCTCAGACCAAGTTTTTGCCTGCACTTGCCTGTTCCTGAAGTTTCTCTCTATACCTGTCTTCAGTTAATCTGAAGCAGCAGGAGGCTCAAACCTCTCTTATTGATGGATTAGAGATTACAGAAACCACGTGGTTCAAGTGTATCAGCAGAAATAGCTCTATTTATGCAGGTCCCTAAAACCTGACTGTTCTATGAACCATATTGACCTAGGATGCTATAAAAATATGAACCAATGATAATGAAGGGGAAATACACCTTTGATACATCTTGATTGGAAGCTCTTAAGGCTGGGCCCCTAGTTCCAATTCTTCTCTTGATATCTGTGTAAATCTGGTATAATTAATTCTACTGAAGAAATTAGGTCAGTGTAAAAATCAGTTCATGTGAAAAGAGAACTGAGTCTATTGTGTTCTGTCTGTATAACACCAACTACATTGGTGGATCTTTATTTAAAAAAAATACAATAATCTAGTTTGCAAAGACAGAAGCCTTTCCTCTTAAGGCATCTAGTACATATGATAATTTCTTCGGGTAGGAAAAAATTGTGGAAATACACAAAACTACCAAACAAAGAGGTAACTAGCGATGTTGTGATTTTAAACAAATATCTTTATAAAATGACACCAATGATTTCCCTGGAATGGTTATCCTCATTCCTGCCAGAGCCCTGAAGTCAACCTTCTTCCCACCCCAGCTCCCCGCAACATGCCATTTTATCATGGCTAATTAGCAATCCAACTTTCTACAGAAAGGAAGATGAGATTTTCTTCTGAGCATTAAAGGATCCTTTCTAAAGGGCTGAATGTGCTGCCTCTGAAGCAATTTCATCCCCAAAGGGTGAAAGGTCACCACTTAAAATATAGAAGAAAAAAGAGTCAGTTAATAAAAACCATTAGCAGATGTAACTGTACCACAGACATTCCAGGCAAGAAACATACTGTATTGATCACTATGGAGCAAATGTTTATTTTTCCTACCCCTTTTCTTTTGATCTAGCGCAACATGTTCTATTACCAATTTCTTTACAGTATTAAGACAAGATAGTCATGAGCATTGTGCACTATTAAATACTATGGGCAGCCAACTCACTTAAAAGGTCCAGAGGGGGGTTGCCGTGTTAGTCTGCGTACAGCAAAAAGAACGAGTCCTGTGGCACCTTAAAAGCTGACAAACTGGGGCTGGGAACCAAATACAGGAGGCTAGAAATCAGTTTCTATCCCGATATGACTGCTGTCTAATGATCAGAGCTAGAGCTCTGCAGAAGGACTTTTGGCATAATTATTTTTTGTAACAGCGTGCTCGTGCGCACACACCACAAATATTTTGTGTGGCTCTTCTATACTAGGTATAAAATAAGTTTTATAGGTTAATATAGATATGTTTTCATCTAAAAAGTTAAATAGGACAAAAAAAAAAAACCTTCCCTTCTCCTTCCTTAGTCAGAATCCATGGAAACTTGAGATAAAAATGCTTTTTTCCTAAATATTTTCTTTTTCAGCTATATTTTTCCAATAGCAGTTAAAAGAACTGATGTTAAAAGAGAGAAAGAAACCATGATACACAGTAATACAGGTCTTAAATGTTGTAATAACTAATGCCACTGAATTAAAAAAAAAAAAATCGTAATAATAAAAGAAGACAGTGATTCATTCAGACCTCATTTTTAAACCCCCAGCAGACACGTACTTTTCTATACTAAAGAAAATGAAGGTCAGAAGAGCAAAAACAAGTTAAACAATTCGTCATTAGGACCCCAATTTTACATTATGATCTGCAGGAATGGACCCCAGCACCAATCAATTGTGGGCAAAGGCCTATATTTCCAAAACCAGCAAGAACTTCCCTTGGAAAAAAAAAAAAAAAAAAAATTAAGGATAGGTACAGGTTCAACCAAAATAAAAATCTTTACACTGGTCTGTGATGAATAAGGGGCAATATTCAATCCCGGACCAGTAATTACTTTGTGGCTGAACATCTTGTGGCTTATTAGATCTACAGAAACGAGTTTAATACTTTTGGAAAAAATCACAGAATTATGGCATTTTGGAAAACTATTCCAGACAATTGTCAAAGGGTTCTAATTATAACACCCCCATTCCCCAATCTTTCCTGAGGTCTGTACAGGGGATTCATGGTGACTAAGACACTTGGCTTTATAGGTGGAGAGAAATAAAATACCATACCAAAATAATTTTAATAATTCTACAACATTTCTAACAGCTTTGCTGCAAAATGTGTTGCATATTCAAATGACATGGTGGTACCATACAAATGTCTGCCTGAGGCAAATGCTGCAAGGCACACGCTCTGTCATTTAATCTATATTTCATGTTCACTAGTAGTTATTAGCTCTTATTCAACAATTTAACTAGAAGCAAATGCATCAAGAAAACACTGGGATCTAGCCTCAGTAAATCTTTTAAAAAGAATAAAGGCGGAGCTACTGTAAAAGAAATCACTCATCTTTAGACTAGGGTAACCTAATCATAAAGACAAGCAGAGGGATATATACATTTGCAATAGCTTGCTGAAGCTTTTAGCTCTCTTTTTTTGTTGCTGAGAGTTTAGACAGCGATGAAACCAATACAGTTGGAAACAGATTATGTTCAATGTGTTGGCAAAGCAATTTTGATTAGGTTAAGCAGCACAGTACTTCAGGAAATATACAATTTCAAAATGAGAGTATGGAAGTTATAGTAGTATACAGGTATTCAAATATTTAAATATTCAGAAGGGTCTAACATCTTAGGAGTTTATACTTTGTCCAACTTTGTGGATCTATGTGAGCATCATCCCTCAGAGGGGACTTCAATTGGGCAATGCTGTGCTGGGGTTCTCTCTCACATCTAGTCATGATAATTACATAGCATGTCCATCAATCTCATGGTAGTTTTCAAAGAAGGATAGTTTTGCAGTAAACTAAACCAAAGGTTTGCACTAAACTAGGACACTGTTCTCAGCTCTGCCATGGACTTCTTGTGTCTGTCCTTGGGGCAACTAATTTAATCTCTTTGTGCCACAATGCTTCATCAGTAAAGTAGGATTCCAAAGCACTAGGATCAGATACTACATGAATTTGCCATACATGTCCTTTGCTGGTAGTACTTTCTGCTCATGAGAAAAATCTGGGTTGCCTCCAACCCCCCTCTCTCATTTCCCAGGTCAGCAGAGACCTCAAGAAGAAATGCCCCACCTTGTTTCACAGAGGTGTCTTCTGGCCTTTCAAGGAGCAGCTTTAATGAACTTTGAAGACAATATTGTCTGTCTAGTTTTCTGTGGCTAGAAGGATGGTGACTGCAATGCAGACTTAGAGGGTGTATGTAAAGGGGCAAAAATGGAAATCCACAAGAGTCTGACGGGAATATTAAGGAGTCCCAAGGAAAAAGCAGAAATCCCTGTCATGACTCAGATACGCAATTCCACCAAGGGTTATTATAAAATTAAGAGACCTCTCTTTTAGCACAGTGTACAGGAATTTACACATTATTCCTATTAATGATTTCTCCTGGACTGCTATGATCAAGGAAAAAGAAAAGTGATCTCTTATTTTTTCATGACAAGAGACTCTGAAAAAATACCATACTAGAAAGCTTTCTCTTTCTAAGTGTGAGGTCAGATTCTTCTGTAAGATATCCTTGCTTATGAGAAACCAAGTTACATCATCAATTATAGCATTAATTCCAGGTGGGGCAAAGGGTCTAAACTGACTCTTATGACAGCATTAATTTTGAACTTAGATTTGATTCGGATCCTTTGCTTGGTGCACTGACCAAATTCATTCTTACTGTGCCTTCCCACAGCATCTCCTTATTCACTACAGAGCAAAACAAGAAATTTAACTTGGTCTTAGAAGCCTGAATTCTTACTCATCAATGTAATGAATAGTGAAAATTAATACTAGTATAGTCTCAACTCAGCCAAGTTCATCTTGTGACATAAACACACTTAAAGCAACTGGAGAACTCCCCTGTGTACAAGCAAAGTTTGTGAACACAAAATTGGTGGCATCTCCTGCAAGGACGCTGCTGTCACCGCTGCCTGAGACCAGATGTAAGGGCAGGTGGGGTTATGTCAGGGGAGAACAGGAGAGGAGAGCAGTGTGGCACAGCAAAGCTGCCTATAGAGGAGATTCAACCATGCTGGCCGCACCCCTGCAGTTTTAATTTAACTGGGTTCAGCTCTCTGTGAGCTCCCCACAGGCCTAAACTCTGTTCATGTGCAGGACTCAGTTGGTATATGACTGCATACTGTACCTGTACCTCTCTGAAGCTGCTGCTATGTTCTCAAGAATCTCAGCTTTCACTTTAAAACAGAGCATTGTCTCTCAAGAATGTGACCCAAGTGACACAGATGCAGAGACAAATCTGAAGATGGCCAGAAACAATAGCTCAGAAGGGTGTGAACTGTCCCATTCATCTCAGTGAAGCATTAACTCAATGGTAATTTAAACATTATATTGTTAACTATTTAATCCCTCGTGTTAAAAAAAAAAAAAAAAAAAAGGAGCAGACAGATTACGTATACCCACAATTTATGGTGTGTGACTTCTCCTTTTGGTGCATTTGTGAGATGTCCCCACGCGCCTGCCCTATTCCTGAAAGCAAGGAGCCAAGCCTAAGGATCCAGTAGAGGCTGTGGGCACATGCAAGGCCCATGAAGGAACCTCACATTCAAGAAGCCTATTGGAGAGCCCAATGACCATATTCTGAACATCTGCTCATCTCCTGCAAGTGGCATCTCATTTAGGCGCCTTCTGTGGGTGAAACTTGGAGATCCATGCCGCCATCTTTTTCCTAATCTGACCCTTGTACCCTATAAAGAAGGAGTTTTTTTGTTTTTTTCATTTTTAAACAAACTTAAAAAGTTGATTTTTTACAATAAAATTTTTTAAAGTCACAGCAGTTCTAGCAACACACCAACCTGTAACTGGAAAGAATAAACGGTGTGAGACACAGTTACAAAATGAAGAAAAATATAGGGACTGAGTGAAGTCATTTAAAAAAAAAGCATGATAGATTTAAAAAAAAAAAAAAAAAAAAAAAAAGGTTTAGGTGCTTTTAAAAGCGGGAAAAGATGGTGCATGTTTCCAGGAGCTGAGCAAGCTCCCTGAAGGCCATTTCAACAAAGGAAGGTTTTCCTGTCAACCTAAGGAACAATGGAGGGACATTTCCTGAGACAATTCCAGCAAAGGGACTCTGGTGATCTACAGACTGCTTAACAAACCTCCAGGTACCCAAATAACTTCTTTCTGGAACTGAAAGCTACAATCAAATCCGCTATGTTCATAGTGCTTAGTGACTTCAGCACCAACATGAATGACTTCACCAGTCCTCTGGCTCAGAAACTCACCTGCCCCCCACCCCATACATCCCCTAGGAAATCTTAGACTCTGCTTTCATCAGTTCTGGTGGTTGTACAATGGATTTAGTATTCAGTACAAAAATTGACACAACCGTCACAGCAACTGTGTGATTTGACAACCACAGCCTAGCAGGAAATTATGTCAAATGTGCTGTTGACACCTTAGCAGAGATTTGGGGATTCTGCAGTGAATAGTCAGGAGATGAAGGCCCTGATTCTGTAAAGATTAATACACATGTTTAACTCTACACACGGTGAGTAATATTCTTTAACTTCAACAGAACCATATTCATGATGAGTAAAGTTTAGCATGTATTTAAGTCTTTGCAGAATATGGGCCTAAATGGGTCTATCCCTCATTAACAGACTGCAACTGCAGAAGGGCAGGGCACTGGCCTTTCCCTATTCATCCTGTTTCTATCTAAAACCGAAGGCAGGAAAATCAGGTCTACAGATGTGTGTTCTCTGGTAACATTTACTGACAGCTCAAGATTTTTATGTGGCAACAATACTCTACACAAATAGCGAGTCCAATTAGCTGCATTCTTCCTATATTGCACTGGTGAAAATGCAAAACTGGAATAACAAAGTGACAAAACAGCATCATTCTACGTTTGTATCGATAACAAAAAAACTAACACTATTCAGTTTTAAGAGGTAGTAGAGATGGACATTTTCAACTGTACTATGATCCTCTGCCCCCGCAAGCATTTCTCAAAACTCTATTTTTAGCTAACAAAAACTTGGCTTTATTACTTGAAAAAGACTTGAGACTAGGAGCCTGAATAGTAAGAGACTATTTCCTTGTCCACTGCTACACACATAGCTTCCCCACTGCTGAATCTCAGGGGTTCTCAAACTGGGGGGGGGGGGGATCACAAGGTTATTATGGGGAATTTTGAGGTGTCAGCCCCCCAGGCATGCTGGTAAGGGTGGCATGGCATGGAGGGGAGTCATCACTTTGGAGGCAGAGGGGTTGTCACAGCCTGGAATATTTTTTAAAAGGAGATACCAGTAAAAAAAAGTTTGAGAACCCCTGCTGTATCTAAACATTGTCGCTTGTGGCAATATACAGTAACTGAAAGGAAATGAAGGCATATGTCCTTATGTGCTCTGATTTATACTTTTTTTTAAATGAAATAACAAGAAAACCATTTTCAAAGTGAAATCATACTAAATGATGTCAATTTCTCAGTGAACAAAATAATTTTCTAAACTAAACAAAAATATCTTAGTTAACAGGTTAAACTATGCTCCCTACTCTGTTCATGTTTCTTAAACTTTATCCCTTTTTCAACAAAAAAGTCATGATTTTGTTGGGTGAGGCTTTATCATCATCTAAAGTAGATAAGCCTGTTGGAAAATGATGAGAAAGGGATTCTCAAGAAGAAAAGGCCACTCTAGGAATACATTATTATTCTCATTAAATGGAGAATCATCATCACAGAAGATGCTTATGAATTAAGAAATGTAATGCAAAATTTTTTGGAACCAGTAATGACTAGAAACACTATTCTGGAATGGTAGGATGAGAAAGTGGGGGAGTGGCTTCCAAATAGTATCCCAAATAGAAGGAACACAAATTAAAAGTACTACACAAAATCACTATAGATTATAGAGCAGGCATCCAAGAATCACTTAGAAAAACACTGTTGTGGATTGTTGTCTAATTAATAAACAGAGAAGTGTGGAGTCCTAGAAACACGAGAAGTACAAAAGAGGAAGAACTGTGGAAGCAATGGAGAGGTGTGATAAGATTAAACAAAAAACACCTTGATTGTAATTATGAGGTTGTTTTAAGGAAATCCTTAAGCTGGGAGAACTCTTTTATAGCCGCTTAGTTTGTAAAAATGTGCACACACGTGTTAAAATGTCCAGAGTGTACTTAGCACTATCCGAGCATTCAGGAGTATAAAAAGAAATGTGGAAGGAACTGGATGTCAATACCACCTTTGGCACGATTCATATTATTTGATGGAACAAGTTTTTTTCCACTTTTCAAACAGTATTATGAAAAGTCATATTTGCAAAGAATGCACAGATGAAGAGATTCAGGGTATCATTTTATGCTATGGTCAGGAAAGTCAGAGGCTGCTATACGGCCCATAGCATTATCATCTTGTACATATAAATCTGAATATAAACATTAAGGAATTAGGTGCCAGATATCTGCCTGGAGACAGGATTGCTTATTCTACCAGTGTATATCTTTATGAGTGGCCAGATAATGCTCAAGCAAGACAACATGCCACACATTTATATATTATAAATAATGATTTGCACTTTTAAAATTTCTTCCATCTGAGATCATCAAACTGTTTTACTAGCATTAATAAATTAATCCTCACCAGATCCACAGGAGGTCAGCAGTATTATTACCCCAACACTACAAATGAGGAAACTATGAACATGTATACATTACAGGGACTATAGGCGGCATAGCTATGGCACCGTAGCTCTTCTGACATAACCCATAGTGTAGACACAGCTTTCAGCAACGGAAGGGGCTTCTCCAATGTTGTAGGAATACCAATCAACTCAAGTAACAGTAGCATTCTTCCAAAGACCTTCCTGTGTCACTCCTGGGTTAGGTAAGCGTTGCTATGGGGTATAGATTTCTCATACTCCTAAACACTACTACATCAACCTAAAATATAAGTATAGGCCAAGCCTAAGGCGCAGAAAAATGAGGTGACTTGTCCAAGGTCACACAGATGCTTGTAGAACAGTCAGAAATAGAACACAGGCCTCTTAACTCTCAGTCCTTTGCCTAAACCACATCTCTGTTTTTGTGTTTATATTGAAAAAGTAAGATACAGCACCTACAAACTGAAGCTCTAAATTTAAGACAGAGAAGTTCATGATTGTTAGGAGAGACTTCAGCTCTGCATTGCTATCTCTGGGACATAAGTGTTCCCAACACTAAACGAGAGGTTACTTACTGTAACTGATGGTTCCTCAAGAGGTTTCAATGTGCGGGTATGCATGCATGCCATGCCCTGGAGCTGGAACTCCTTAGAGCAGTCTCTGTTGACCTGCCCGTGCATCATGCATCAGCCACGTGATGTGTCTGAGGCCTTATGAGACTATGTGGATCAATGCCACCTCAGTTCCCTTTTACCGGCAGGCACAAAGCAGAGGGGATGGGGGTGTGACTGGAAACCACACCTCACAAAGAACCATCAGATACAGTAAGTAACCTTTTTTTCTTCAAGTGCTGGTCCCTCTGTGGATTGCATATGTGGACAGCATAGCAAGCAGTATTCAGTTTCTGAAGGCAGGAGCAAGAACTCAGTAGATTTAAGAGTTTGTAGGACTGCACAGCCAATTGCTGCATCTGCTGCTCCTTAATGGACTTGGTGTAATGAACAGTGAACGGGTGATTGGAGGACCACCGTGCTGTATTACAGATGTCCTGCCATGGGAATGTCTGCTGGGGGGGCCAATGTGGTGGCTTGCACACTTGTGGAGTGGTTAGTGATGCAGATGGTGGAGAGCCTTGAGAAAAGAAGTAACACTCCAGGAAATCCATTTAGACAGGCATTGGGAAAAGAAGGCGCAGTCTTAGCAGTGTTCTGCTATTGTGAGAAAGCCTTTCATCTGACATTGAGGGAATGCAGCATGCGCTCCCTGGTGGAGATGTGAAGTTTAGGGTGAAAGGTTGGGAGAAGGAGGACTTGACTGAGGTGGAAGAGTGAGGCCATCTCAGGGAGAAACTTGGGATGGAGTTGTAGGAAGATTTTGACCCTGTGTAAAACAGTGAAGATGGGTCCACTGTCATGGCTGCCAGATCAGTGACTTAGCCACTAAAAAGATCAGCTTCATGGATAGGTGGGCAAGGGTGCAAGTGGCAAGAGGGTGAAAGGGGGGCGAAGACAGTTTAAGCAAGGGCTGAAAGGACGAGATCAAGGTCCCAAGAGGGAGTAGGTTTTCTGACTGAAGAGATGATGTTGAGCAGGCCACGCCACGAGGGGGCGGGAGGAGGAGGGACAGAAATCGAACAGTAGTTGGGTGGCTGAAGGCAGAACAGCTAGCTAGAGATGAGAGGAAGGCGCTGAGAGCAGTCAGGTGAACTCAAATGGAGTGGGCCAGGCCAGAAAGAGGAAGCATAAGCAGATAATCAAGGATGGTCAACATGGCCATGATGTCTAGGTATCTATAGAGTGATGGTAGTTGGATGCCCACTCTTTGAAGCATTACCATTTGGCTTGGTAGCATGCCCTGGTAGCTAGGCATCAGCACACACTGTCTATCCACAAGCCCCATCCAAATACCAAGCTGTGAGATGAAGAGGTTGGGTTGGGGTGGTAGATCCGGCCCTGTTGTTGTGTGGGGAAATGGGGGGGATGGATTGGAGGGCAAGTTGAAAGGTGAAGATCTGTGAACCAATATTGGTATGGCCAGAAGGTGACTATGAGGATGATGACTGCTTTGTCAAGTTTTACTTTGTGGATTACTTGTGGAAGGAGCGGTATGGGTTGGAAGGCACAGCAAGGTCCAGGGGAGGAGACGGGCGTGCCCTTGAGAGCCTTACCTAAAGGCGCTTCTAGAGTAGAAGAGAAGAAGCTTGCAGTTGTTAATGGTCACTAACAGATCCCACAACAAGGTACCCCATTAAAGGAAGATGGAATGAGAAGTGGGCTCATGAAGCTCCCACTCATGGTTACAATGAAAGGAACAGTTGAGAGCATCTATCAGGGTGCTGTATGTATCCAGTAGATGGGTTGTATGAAGTGTGACACTGTGCCATAGGCACTGTTTCACAGATGGATTGCCTCCTGACAGAGGGCTGGAGATCTGTCATGTATGTGAATACCCCAACCCATGAGTGAGATGTCCATGGTGAGGGTGGTGTGGGGCAAAGGAGAGCTGAAGGGAGTGCCCGCCATGACTTTGGACAGGTCACATAGCATAAAAGGGAACGAAGGGCAGGAGAAGAACCTGTTTGTCGAGGTGGTCCTTCTGTGGGTTGTACACCAAGTGAAGCCACAGCTGAAAGCAATTCCTGTGAAGGACGACGCATTGGGGTGACAGAGGAGCATGCTGCCATGTGTTCCAGAAAGGAAAGGCAGTGACGGAGGCATGTGCAGGGACCACACTGTAGCATTGTAATAAGGGTGAATGGCAAAGTGGTCCCTTGGAAGGAAGGACCGCCCCTCTAGAGTAGTGGTCTCCAACCTTTTGCCAGCAGATGGCACAATGCTCATAGGTTTCAATGGCAACTGCCCTTCAGAAGTAGAACATGATCTACTGGCTGGGAACCACTGCTCTAGAGATTCTAAGTGTGCTCCTATAAAGATTCATTCTCTGGTAGATATAAGGATATATTTTTCCTGGTTGATACAGATGATGAGGAGATCCTGGTCCTACTGTGCTTGGGTGGCAATGAGAAGGCATTCGTGGGATGATGCCACTAGGAACCAGTGGTCCAGGTGTGGAAACAAGGAGTGGCCCATACCACAGAGGCCGCAAGTAGTGCAAAGATTTTTGTGAAGATGAGGGGGTGGGGTGACAATCCCAAAAGGGAGGACAAAGGAATTGATAATAGGAGAGTCCCACTGGGGAGCAAAGGAATTTGCAGTGGTGGGATGAATGTCTACATGGAAGTACACATCCTTCACATTTACAGCCATAAAACAGGCCCCAAGGAGGAGGGAGGAGATGATTTGGGGAAGTATAACCCTTCGGAAATGGAATTTGAGGATAAACTGATTCAATGCCTATGGCTCCAGAATGGGGAAAAGCCCCCCTCATTTTTGGTATAAGAAAATAGGGGGAGTAGAAGCCATGGCTATGATAGTGGCATGGGACCCATTCTATGGTACCTTTTTGGAAGCCAATATGTGACTCCTTCTGGAGAAGGTCTTGTTGTGATGGTCTGCATGACTTCCCAGGGGAGGGTGATGAGTGGGAAAGGTGAGGAATTCTGTAAGGTATCGCTGGTTTATGATATCTAATGCCCGTCAATCAGTGGTAATTTGGTCCAGCTCTGTGCAAAGACAGAGAATAAGATGGCTCTAGAAGACAACTGAGGAAGCCAGAGGAAGGATGGGGAGGGGTCTGAGTCAAAAGGGTTTTTTTGAAGGGGCATTGCAGAAAGGTGTAGAAGGTAGAAGTGGAAGCAGCAGAAAATCTGGGTCATTGGGAACATTTGGCAGCAGTGAGACTGATTTTGCTGGTGTAGGGGATATGGTTGGTAGGTAGGCAGGGTGGAGTACTGGTGCTGGACGGAAGCCCCGTTTTGATGGCAGATAGAAGTGGGAGCATAGACATCCAAGGACCAACGTATGCCAGAGAATCTTTCAATAAGAGTGTAGACTCTCATCAGTCTTGTCACTGAAAAAGTTTTGATTGCTGAGAAGGAGGTCCCAAGTCTGCTTTGGACCTCCTTAGGAAACCCTGATTTCAGGAGCCAAGAGAAGAACCAAACCAGAGGCAGTGAGCATGATGCTGTATCCACTGCATCTACAGCTGCTTGGAGGGAGACTTTGTCCACCAATTTACCCTCCTCAATAATGGACTTGAATTCTGCTTGTTTTGAGGCTTGGAACTCCACTAGTTTAGAGTACAACCTGAAATTGTACTTTGCCAATATGGCTTGGTAGCTGGTGGTGCAGAATTGTAGGCCAGACAAAGAACAGACTTTTTGGCCACGAGGTGCTTGGATAATCCAAGTTTTCTGGCCTTGCAGGTTCAAAACAAGAAGGGACCAACAAAGCTGATGGTGAGAATCACATTGCTGCCCACTGCTCCAAGGCAATAAAGTCAGTGTTGGTGTTCATTGCTCACTGAGAAGGATCTCCAGCATGATGTGCAGTTCTTAAACTCAGCTTTTCAGGGCTGTCTCCCATGACAGGTAGAATGACTTTGAGGTTAAGTATACTAAAAATACTAACTATAACTTATTAAGAGAAACTGTATACAAGTTTGTTTTTTGCTACACAAATCAAAAAAACAAACAAAGATGAAAGTTGTTCCACTCTGGCCATGCAGTGAAAAAAGGGAACTGAAGAGGCCACACAGTCCCACAAGACTTCTGACATACCACGCGAACAACACGATGCATACACAGGTAGATGGAGACTATTCTAAACAGTCCTGGCTGAGATGCACGGCATGCTTGTGCACCCACGTATGGAATCCACATAGGGACCAGCACTCAAAGAAGCTGCAACTGTTATCAAAAAACCTAGGAAGGTGTGTACATGCACAAGGCAGGGGAAGGAGAAGTGTGTAACTCAAGGCAAGGTCATATACTATCCTGACAGGATCCCTTTAAAGTAAATTCCCAAATACCCTTATTTAAAGTATTTATTTTATAACAAATTTTCTGTGTTGAATTAGAAAGCATATTATTTTCCTACTTTTCAGAAGATTTGTTTAGCTACTTTGTATTGTTTACTAATTTATAAACATATTTAAGTAAACTAACAAATTATGAAAGATAAAATATTTTTCATGAGAATGACTAATCTAAAAAACACAAAAACCAAAACAAAAACCCAAAACACGAACAAAAAACACCCACCACCATTCTGGCAAATAAGCAAAGATTCCATCCAAAGAAATAGTTCAGAGAATTCTAAGAATACTGCTTAGAATGCAAAAAATTATAATGAAACGAGTGACTTAAAACCACAGTCAGTTTTCTGTGAAGTGTTTCCAGAATATAAAGTTGAATAATTTTGAAATGTTTATGTGAACTAAACAAATGTATTCATTAGAAACAAAACCAGAATTGTCTGTGAAGTCACCGAATACTTTTCTTTTCAAGATCTGATTTACAAAAATCTTGTTACTCACACACACACAAATACTTGAATCTTTGGCACACTATCTATATTGCATACACATACATGAACTCCTGTATATCAAAGCATGTTGGCTGATTTCTCTCTCGCTCTCTCTTTTTTTTTTTTTTTTAAAAAAGAAACAACTGAATAGTTAGTCTAGGAATGCTTTCTGAAGCAGAGTAATCCTTTTACAGCATTTAATCTGGCTACGTTTGATCAGATAATAAAGTTTGCTTAGCATTCTAGTGTAGCCACTAACTCCAATGAAAATAAACCATTACACATCTTATTGAACCTGTGACACAAGAATGCCTAAATAAGGACACTGACTTGACTGCTGTTAAGGAAGAATTTCATTAAAACCTCAGATGTGTTCTGAATCTCCCCCAAACAAATATCAGATTTTATTGAAAGAAAAAGTACCAAAACCTATTCATAAGAAATAGAGTTAATCCAACATACCAACTAATCAAAATCATACTCTATTGCTATGCATCCAGGCTCAGTCCATTATTGGATTAATTGTGGGGGAGAGGAATCAGCTTCTTCCTCTCCCTCATCTTTTAATTCTAAAAAAGGAAAAAATTAGTTTTATTACTTTAATTTTGAAGCTATGAAGCCAAGGAGGACAATGTCTATTTCTCTGCAAACTAATATCTGGCAATTTTCACAAGTCTAGCTCTGTCCTTTTGTCATTAAGGCTTAAATTAAAGGAGAAGCTCTAAAGCACATAGCCACAGGGTTGGTGAGGGGAAGAGATGAACTATGAGAAACATTCTATAGGCACCAGGGCCCATTGCTGGGGGAAAACCGGGGGGGGAGAGGGGGAGGGCAGGGGCCAGAGGGTGCTCCTGCTCCTGCCCCAGCCCCACTCTGGCCTGTCTTCCCAAGAGATGGTAGGGCCAGCTGGCGTGCGGTGTGGGGACCTCCAACACAGCCCCCCAGGGCCCTGGAAGGCTACACAGGAGAGCCTCCCTGCAAGCCAGCTGGCCCTGCCCCCAGTCGGAGCCAACAGGGGATGACCTGTCCGGCCCCACCCTCAGGAGTGGGCCAGCCAGCCCAGGGGTGGAGTGGAGAGCCTGAGCCTGGCCTCTCTGGCTCCAGGGCCCTCCCTGGCCCTCTCCCCACTCCAGCACTGGCAGGACAGGAGCGCTCTCAGCACTCCTGGCCTGCTGACACTGAACCAGGTGGGTGCCAGATTATCAGAGGGGTTTTAGAGGCTGGAGCCTGGGGCCCCCGTTTTGGCCAGGGCCCAGGGCTTAAGCCCCTCCAATAATCTAGCCCTGATAGGCACAAGAACTCCTGGAGCTCCAAAAAAGTGCAGCTGCCATACCATCAAGCTTCCTGGAACAGTTCTAAACAAACAGAGTGAGGAGGGGAGGCATGTTCCCCCTCTCTCACCTCCCTTTGCAGGGGCTATTTCTTCTACTAGCATTGGAGATTCCTAGAACTTCCTAAATGCAAAGATTCCCAATATGCTTGGCCCTTGGTTTCAGAAGGTATGAAAAGCATGGGGATAGTCCTGGTATATATGCACAGAGAGGAACAAAATATGCTGCTCAACCATATCACTCTCACAGAGCAGAGTGCTGGAACCTGAGCCTCCCCCACCAGAAATGGTTTTCTTGATGCTTTTCATTATTCTGCAGACAGCAGCAAAGCTGTTGAGAATCATGCCTATTTCATGCTGGTAGTTCTTGGGAAAGCTATGAACAGCAACAGACACAGGTAGTTATAGGACAGGTAAACCCACAAATTAAAGCTGGGGAAAAGGCAGATTAGCAGAGACCTCTTTGCACTCCCCTCACAGCATCCAGGAGGTTCTGGAGCAGGGGCCAGATTGGTGAAGAAGACCCTTTCAATATGGTCTTCTTCCTCCCAGCAACACAAACCATTCAGAGGAAGAAAAGGTGCGAGTGAAAGTGTCCACTAAGTTTTTTTTAAATGTGGAATTCGCCATACAAAATATACAAATTAACATGAGCTCTTTTCTATCTCACACGGTTTAGGGGCTAAATATTGTTTTTGGAACCTTGAATATAAACTTCTAACACTTCCTTCCCACTGGATTTGTGCACGCCCATCAAAAGACGGTATATAGCCTTAAGACAGCAGACCCGGTTAAATAAACCTCACAGGCATAAATCTTTCACTGTTTTGATCCTTGTTCCCAGAGGTGTTCAGTTATCACCATGGTGATAAGCATGGTATAAAAACTGAGGCAGAGAAAGAGAGAGATTGATATCTTCTCCACCCAACCCTTTGTTTATTTTCCCTTATTGGTTTTAAGGCTAATTTAAACTGTAAACTTCTTAGAGGAGAGATATGTCATTTAAATTTGTCTACAAAGCACTGTGTACACTTTTGCTAGTGTATTAATAGTAATTAATAACTGTAAGAAACACCACTGAAATTACAGAGAAATATGCTTGATTTGCTCTCAACTCCCCCAACCTAGCTAACAAGGATGACCCAAGTCCTTTCTCCAGACAAAAAGGGAAGAGTGCTCAAACTCTTAATTTATTTGTATGAGCCACATACTGCCCTTGATCTGCTCACATAATTACCAATGACATTAGTGGGAACTTCTTGTGTAAATCAGATAGCCCTTTAGGATTTAATATCCAGCCAGGCTCTGTAAAGTGAAACTGAAATGAACTCCAATGGGATTCTGACCTGATTAAAATACTGCAGGATCAGCCACCAGTTGTAAACTCTCATTAATTGTATTAACCCATTAAGATTGATAGGAGTTACATAAATATATGAGGAGGAGGAGCAGGAAATACTGCCATAGTGGGAGTTAACTTCAGATCAACAATGCCAAATATGACATTAAATATAGTCCTTTAATTTTCTGTTTGATATAGTGGTTTGTATCATTAAAGAAACCCTAGCCAGTGAAATTGTTTAAAATGTTTTAACAAAGGAAACTAAACAAATATATTTGCAGGCAGACCAATATGCAGTTTACTCTTCCAAAAAGCAATTTTAAAAACGCAAGAAAAAATAATTTTTCAGATGACAGAAATGAATACGGTGTAATGTTGTCCATAAAATATTCAAGGAGACTATTTCTTCATATTATAAATGCTACTTATGCATTTAAAAATAAGCATTTAAATGTTCTAATAATTTGATACTTTTCTGTTACTACAGAAAGTTATGGAATGAAATGATAACATCAATATGCAAAGTTCATTATTTCACAAGAGTATGAGTGTTTTTAATGCTTTATTGCTCAACAATGCTCTCAAATCTCTTCCATTTTCTGTTATTTAGAAGTTATGAATAAACAGGCAAAAACATCCTCTGGTATTCCTAGCAATTTCTTACATGCTTCATTTCAAAACACACTCCTATGGTCAATAAATGTACAAAGCACATAGCTTTATTACTTAATACCTTAAAAGCGTTTCCTGCATTTGTATAGAGAGGGAATAAGACAGCATTACATTCCTTTACAAAGCAAATTTGTCCATTACTGTTTGCCTTTAAGAAATGCATGAGGAACTCTCTAATGCAAATATTATAGATTAGGATAACAACACTGCTTATTATTCAGGTTGCCTGATACCCTCCATTATGAGACCCTGTTTTCAGTTGCTTATAACTTTAATCATTCAGGCTGAAATCTTCCATGCCAGGTACCTGCTCAGGCTGATTTATTCATTCACGTACTTTGAAAATTTCAGCCAAAATGGTTTAAATGTTTCTGAGAATGAGGCTAGAAGAAAAACACAGTTATTCCCCATGTCAGAAAAATTCTGATGACCTTTCCTCTGGAGAACTCTAGTCACATGCTTTGGAGCAGAGACCTAAAATTGGACACAGGCAACATTTATGTCAGGGATGTACCTTTTGCTGTGCTCATGAAAAACCAGCCAAAATTTGGCCAAGTTGCAAATCTCTCTGGGAAAAAAAAATAAATCACAATTTGCACATGTTCAGTAAAGACTTGCTAGAGCATAACAGCTAAAATCTCTGAAGATTCCATCCTCACTGGGATCATATTCCATCCCCTCAAAGGTCTTAGTGCTGAAGACTGTGCATATGCCACCCCAACAGAGCTATGCAGCATGCTCTATCCCAGGGGTGGGCAAAATACAGCCCACAGAGCATCTCTGTCTGGCCCGCCACCCAGCGCTCCACGTCTCCACCCCCATCCCGAAGCCAATTCTCTACCACCCACCCCGCCCCTCAGCCAGTTCTCCACCACCCACCCCGCCCCTCAGCCAGTTCTCCACTGCCCCCCACCTTCCCTGGCCGGCTCTGCACCATTCCCCCCAGGGCCACCCTCCCACCAGCTCCCCGGAGCCAGCTCCATGTCCTAATACTGGCTCCTTGAGGCTGGCTCTCCAATGCTGTGCTGCCATACAGCCAGGGCTGGGGCTCTGCACCATCTTTCTGCTGGTTTACCTGGGGCCGGCTCTGCACTACCCCGCTAGCTCCCTGGCCAGCTCTCCGCCTCCCCCTCCTCCCCTGCTGCTACACCAGCTAGCCCAGTGCCCAGCTCTCCACTGGCCCCACAGCCCACCTATCAAAATTATTGCCCACGCCTGCTCTGTCCCCTCATACTCCTGCTATTGTCCAGAATGCACAAGAGCAAATTCGTATACTGGTATTTTCTAACTTTTGAGTGTTTGATTTTGCAACTATATTCTTCTCTATCTGTGAGTGTCAGTTTGAATATGAAAAATAACAGCTTCAAGTTTTTT
The DNA here is from genome assembly GCA_007922175.1 of Pelusios castaneus. Taxonomy (NCBI): domain Eukaryota; kingdom Metazoa; phylum Chordata; order Testudines; family Pelomedusidae; genus Pelusios; species Pelusios castaneus. Next base: position 99,444 of record ML685841.1, on the reverse strand, counting down.
TTGTTTTATGTGCAAGGCTCTTCACTGAATGAGATTTCCAATCACTGTAAAGAAGGGTCTGGATTGGTATAATTTTAAATTTTCTGGTGTGAAACACCTAATCATCATTTTCAAAAACAAGTCAAAGGGATTAAAAAAAAAAAAGTCACAATAACCCACTAAATCACAACCTTTATGGATTATGCGTTTTGCTTTTATGAACTGACTATATTGTAAATCATTCTTATTTAGATATTCTATCTTTTAATTCCGTAAGGTATTTTCTAAATTGATATTTTTAACAATGATAGTTATTTGTGAAATATACTCCAGTGGACATACATTTTCATACTTTATAAATGCTCATGACATTATTATGTTAGATAATATTTTTGTTAGTAATATGCTACTAATCGGAACTTAAAATCTGTAAGGCAACACCTTCAATAGAAAATTTAGTTGAAATATTCTGATGTTAAACTTATAAAGCCAACCTGAGAATACATATTCACTTTGCACCTCCCACTCGTATCACAAGATTTTCGTCAGTTCAAAAATGTACTTATACTTTCAGAAAGTAAGCACACATTCTTTGGTTTTAAACTTGTTTTTAAGAAGGACATAAATACATACTGAATTGTCTTTAAATCATGATTTGAGGACTTTAAATAACTTAGTCATAAGTTAGAGGTTTATTGTAGGAGGAGGTGGGTGAGGTTCTGTGGCCTGCATTGTGCAGGTCAGACTAGATCAGGGGTCTGCAACCTGCGGCTCCGGAGCCATATGCGGCTTCCTTGCAGCTCTGGGCTCCCCTCCCACCCCAGCCACCGGGGGACGCTGCAAGTGCCCCAGCCAGGCTCTTAGCTCCCCCCACTCCCACACACACCAGGGAACTCTGTGGCAGGCACCCTGGCCCAGCTCCCTCCCACCAGGTGGCTACACCTATTGCAGCTCTCAAAACCCTTTGTTTTTGAAGGAATTTTTTTTAATGGTTCTTATCTTTTGGATTGCCAACCCCTGGACTAGATCATATTGGTACCTTCTGACCTTAGAGCCTATGATAACCCTCGCACTTACTTTGAAGTAGATTGCAAACTGACAAGCTAGCTCTTCTATAGCTGTGCAGTCAGTTACACATCTATACCCTATGTCCAATTGCATAGCATGATTTTGTAGAACCAAAGCTAACAGGAAAATAAAATCTCCTCTCATCCAGCCTTACTTCTAACCCAAGACAAATCAGGAACAGAGAGGTTCTGTTATAAAATGACATTTCTGTTGTTCTTGGACAAACAATTTCCAATTTAAAAATTTCCAAACATTAGAAATCTTTGATATTAATAAAGATACAAAGAAGGGGCTATAAATTCCTGATCTAAACAAACATATGTAATATAATTGTACTAATTCTTTCCAGGCTAGAAAAGAGTTATTCAAAAAAATGTCTATCAGATGCCACAGCTCAGATCCTTATATGGTAGCTCCCTCTTCTTTTGACAGCTCAGACAAACTATTCTGCAAGACAGTCTCAACTTACCTATTGATCCAACTGGTTCAATTTCAACAAGTTAATTTTATTTAATTAAAAAAGTTTTTGTTAAAACCTACAATCAACAGCAACTTTTCCCCCCATTATTAAAGCCTACTAGTCCATACACAGATTTTGTATCTATTTCATTATTTTTGACTAGGGCTTTGATTTTTTTAAAAACAAATAGCTTAATCAGTACCTACCCCCCCTTCTCTTCACAGTATGAACACACATATTGGTTTAATATGCATACACACCATGATAAAAATAAATTCTTCTCTTTTTTCTACTGTTCCTGCCCTCACATGCTCTACCCTCTTGGGCATGTGAAGCGCCCTTGGCCTTTAAGATCTTTTCTTCTCCTTACATCCCCAAAAATAATTAGGCTGGGCTGCTCTGCTCCTTATCTTATTAAAAGGAGCAGCAGTCTGTGAGTTGATCTCGTTTCTGACTCCCCCACCCGCCCAGAGACAAGGTCCATAAACTCCCTGACCATCCAGCCAAAATGCATTTTTGTTCACCTTGACCAGGTGAGACTGCTTTGCAAGTCTCAATTAGAATAGTAACATGTAACATGCCAAAATTATGTATACTTTAGTCAAACCTCACAGACACAAATTAAGAGCACAGGCCCTACATAGAGCACAGGCCTACATACATAAACTTCCATTGACTTCTGTAAAATCTGCATGTGTAACAACTGCAGGAGTTGCCAATCACATATGATTTTCAATATATGAAATTTTAAGGGCCATGTAAAAACATCAGTTTTAACCCGTATTTGTGTCAAAAGATAATTCTGCTTCAGAATAATCAGTAACATGATATGGTCTTCAGAGCACAAAATAAAGTCTCAAACCTGATACTTTTCTCACACTGCACTCTCCTTCCTTTTAAACACTTCTAGGAGTATCATCCACATATTAGTGTTTCCTTCTTCAAGTACACTTAACCAGCAGTAGCCTGTCAAGCTATGCAATAATATCTCTTTCCTAAATACCTGGATTTGCCTGTTTTCTAGGGCTGCTTCTTTCCCCTCCATTGAAGGACCTTTGTCTTGCCTCTGTGGCCTGGTCTATACGTACTGTGATATTCAGTGGCTGCCAACAGAAGATACACTAGTTACACAGAATAGCTTGCATATCTCCTGTCAACTTCCTAAATTCTAAATTGTACAGTGTCCCCAGTACACTGCACCTACGAGAAACGCCTTCCCACTGATGCACTGTTACTCTTTTTTCAGGGGTGGATTTATTCAGTCACCTTCTGGATCAACTGAATGAGTCTCCAGTTCCACTCAATCGATCCAAAAGAATCGATCTGACGGCAGCGAATTTGCTGCAGTCAATGAAGACATACCCAGAACGCTCTGGCATCCCTTCTATTCAGCCTCTGGATGATTTGGCTCAACTTCATAATGTTTGGGTTCTCTGTTAAAAGGTGAAATTGTATCTAGGGCAGCTAGGGGGGAAAAAAAATCACCTCAGATTTTATTTTTTCCTAAGCACTAAACCAGGCCTAAAAAAACCACAACTGCCTCCATAGTAAAACCAATAGAAAAGGAAACTTTAGCTGCACAGAGCTTCCTAACCCCTGAGGGAATGAAAAGGGAGAGATTTGTCCTAGCACCTCTGGGGAGTCCAATACTCCATTCCATTGATTTTAAAGTATCTGATTCTGCAGGTCTCTGAGCTGCTCTCTAAGGCCCCTTCTTCCGTGGCCAGCTAGTTCCTGCAGGGTGCTTCTTACAATTGACTCTTTGGTTACACATGTAAGCTAACTCTCCCTTATGAAAAGAGATGGTGCAGGGCGCAATTTTTCACTGAAGGTTAAGCAGCAATGATTAGCACCAATGCTAGAGAAACAAGATGGGTGAGGTAATATCTTTTTATTTAAAGGGACCAACAGGGCTGCAGCTTCACAGCAAGCAGCAACACTGACCTGTTTACCCTAAGCTCTGGGCCTGTGCCCTAAAATAATGGAACTCCTAATCTATGCAACCCCATTCACTTTCAGTTTTCACCAAGAAGCTCCTGTAGGCTTGTGACAGTTCTGAGGCTAAGGGGTGAGAGGTGGGGAGGACTGAGCGATAGGCTGTTTCTGCTTTCTCCAAAGCAACGCAGGGGCGTGGGAGTTGAATTTCCACTCCCAGTGGCCAACAGGGCCCTAAATTTGTAATCTTACTTACAATTCTATCTCTCGTACACATATTTGGACATACAGACAAATCTGTACTGGTTCCAAGGGCAACAGCATTATAAATCCACCCAGAGGGAAACACAGTTCCATATATTGTGGCATATTTCCTGTAGCCCAAGGCAGATTGCCCTTAACCTGAGAATGCACTTTTAACTGCCATTTCCCTTGGTGAGAGTCACTAGCTAGTTGTTTTGTTATCCCTTGTAAGTTTTAAGTGCTGAAGTTTTAAACAGGCATTCAAGGCAACACATGAAGATTGTTCTAGCTGACTAGCTCCACCGCTGAGGAGTCAGCCAGCAAGCCTGCCTGATTCCACCAGCAAGGAGGGATACAAAGTAGGGCCAGCCAGCTCCCATTGGACAAGGGTCAAAGGATTCAACTAGGTTCTCTCAGGAGATTGGGAGCCAGCCAGTATGCTATATAATCTTCTTGAAGATTTCTGCATCAGAAGCATGAGAGCACAAATGAACACGATCGTACTCTTAGGAAAGAAAAAGTATAAGTCTAATTTTGGCCATGTGAACAATAAAACAAACATGACTGAAGTGCAAGGAGTTAATGAATTCTTACTGAAATGTGTGTATTTCATGTATATTTTATATATGCACTCATATGGTGTCAGCTACTTTATATCTACAAATATACAACATGCACTCTGCTAGTAAAAAAAATAGGTCAAGGATAATGTTACTAGAGAACAAGCTTTTAATTAAAAGTTTATAATTGGATTGTCTAGAAAAAAAGCCTCTACTTTTTGTTAAGAAAAAAATAGAATAAAAAGTCAATAGCTGGGTTCTGAGAGGACACCTTTGCTAGCAATATGCAATGTATCATTTTGGACATTTTTACACCATTTACATGTTAACTGAAATCCTATGAATTATTTCCTGAAGCTATAGTATCTCCTCATGAAAATAAAATAAAAGTCAAGATATTTTAACCTCTCCATAGGAAAGAAGCCTTTTGTGGGTCACTTTGAACCGAGGACTGACTAGTAGGTATCATCAACAAATGGATGCAATTGCTTAGCTGAAATGCCTTGCAACCTGCACACAATACATTTTGTTGCATGAGTAAGAAACCATCATATATTAAAGTAAAGTTTTATTAACTTTTTAATGTTATTTTTTCTTCTGAGATATTATTCCCCAGCACAGCATTCACCTATACTACATAATCAGCCTGGCCAGTTCAAAGCCATCTCTATTCTGTTGACCTGCTTAGCTGAGATGTTTCAGTGGCTAAGTTGAAAATGGTTTCTGGCTGTTTCCATTCAAATTAAGTTGATGTTATTTAGACCCCAACATCCTCTTAAGATAGCTGCTGATTATCATTACAATTACCTGACAGCTTTTACATCCTGGGCAGTTTGTTTTCTTAGAGTAAAATATTTGGATCTGAACTTCTATTCTCATATGTATGCCATGACTAATTTACTCGAATGCTTTTCATTTCAGATTTTCACATTGTACATGTATTGCACCATCACATGTGTTGCAGCATCACAATATCCAAAACATTGATATCTGAATACGTATTTTTTAAAATGTGTTCTATTGCTACCCAGTAAAGATACTGGGCATCATAACATTTCACAAAAAGAATGTCAGTTAAAACAGAACAGAAATTATGGGTAAGAAATGTTGCTCATCGCCCTTTGTTCCAGAGAAGAAGGAAAATATACCAGTGTGCAGTGATCCTATGGGTGAAGTAGTCTTGCGTGGATAAATTAAGAGTTGTTTCAGTTACAGTCTAGCTTTTATTCACATAGCATCAGCTTCAGTTAATAAAACTGTACTGCTATCAGGCATGACTATTTTCTTACATGAAAAATAAAATTTAAATCCCTATATTACGGTCAGTTCTGCCTTCACTTGAAATGATTTGCTGTTCAATGGATGCACACATGCTATTTATCTGCCATCTGCAAACTTCTGCTATACTGGTGTTAAATCATGACCCAAATGGAGTTAATGACAAACCTCACATTGACTTCAATGGAACTAGGATTTCACTCTTGGGACTTTCACTTACCTACAATAAAAAGGGAAATCTATCCAAAGCTTTAAAATGTCCTCGAGTTAAGTTACAAAAATAAAATGAAAAAATAGCAGCTTACACCCCTCACAACCTACAGAACTGAACACAGTACAAAACAGTCACCATTTGACACTAACAGCATGATTCACACGCACAATTTGTATTCTATAAACACACACACACAGAGACACAGTGGTACTTCATTCCAGATGATTAGCAAACAAACTTTCCTCTGACACCTCTAAAAGAAAAAAAAGCCCTGGTATAGCACCATCGGGTGTGAAGGGCGCATTTGCCCAGGGCTCCATGCTGGGAGGGGGCCCCAGCCCCGCCACTGGGGCCAGAATGCCGGCGGACCGCTGGCAGCAGGGCCACTGGGGGCCCCACCGAGGGGGGCAGGGGGAGTTGAGGATGGGAACCCTCCCATCCTTCACTTTTGCCCAGGGCCCTGGCATCACTAAGACCACCACTATATAGCATTGATCTCAGAGGGGGGGAAAAAAAGAAAGGTTTGTTAACACAAAGTCAGATTAGTTTTTCTTTTCTTTTCAGAAGAATCTTATTTTCAGAATATAAACATGTATTTGATTACACTCCTCTGGACAATAATCAAACATAAATGGGTCAACACAAATTTCTATTTTACATTTTAAAGTTTGTATGAAAAGCATTTTACAAATATATTTTTAAATTAAATATTTACATTATAACCTCAGTATAAGAGAAAATAATACAGCACCTATTTATGTCACAGAGTCCAAGGCCAGAAGGGACAATTGTGATCATCTAGTCTGACCTCCTGTTTAACACAGTGCCATAGAAATTCCCCAAAATGATCCCAAGAGTATATCTTTTAGAGAAATACCCAATTTAAAAACTGAAAATAATGGGAGATCCAAAATAGACCTTGTTGAATTATTCCAAAGATTAATTAGCCTTACTAGTGAAAAAGTATGCCTTCTTTCTAGTCTGACCTTGCTAGCTTCAACTTCCAGCCACTGGCTCATGTTATATCCCTCTATGATAGACTGAAGAGCCCATTATTAAATATCTGTTCCCCATATAGATACTCACATATTGATCAAGACACCCTTACGCCTTCTCTTTGTTAAGCTAAACAGACGGAGCTCCTTGAGTCATGTTTTCTAAGCCTTTAATCATTCTTGCGGCTTTTCTCTGAATCATCTCTGACTTTTCTAACATCTTTTCTTTAACTGTGCACATCAGATCTGGACACAGTATTCCACCACCAGTTATGCCACTGAGAAATACAAAGCTAAAATAACTTCTTTGCTCCTACTCAAGATTCTCTCATATGTATCTGAGGCTATGTCTATACTTGCAAGTTAGGTCGACTTAAGGAGGCTTAAGTCAACCTAACTTAGTCCCTGTCCACACCAGGCTTTCATTAGGTCGACTTAAGAAAATCCTTAAGTCGACATAATGAAAGCTTAGGTCGACTTAATAAGAACTGCAGGGTATTCGAACTAACCCTGCGTAAGTCAACCTAACCCTTCCTTAGGTCGACCTAAGGCCAGTGTGGACGAATAAGTCCACTTTCATAGGTCGACCTAAGGGAAGTTAGGTCGACTTACTAAGTCCCGGTTAAGGGTAACCACTTTGTTAAGTTGACTTAATAAGGTCGACTTAAAGTCGACCTAACTTTTCCTAGTGTAGACATAGCCTAAGATTCCCATGAGTGATTTTGTCCATAGTGTTGCACTGGAAACTCATGATGAGCTAATTATCCACACTATAATCTTTTTCAGAGTCACTGCTTCTCAGGAATAGATTCCTCCATCAGGTAAGTATGGCCTACATTCTTTGTTCCCAGAAGTATACATTTACATTTGGCCATAGTAGAATGCATATTTTTGCTTGCACTCAGCTTCCCAGATTGCTCTGCATCAGTAACCTCCCCTCTTCATTATTTATCATTCCCCCAATTTTTGTGTCATCTCATACACTTTAAGGCCAAAAGAGACCATCATGATCATCTAATCTGATTTTCAATACATTGAAGGTCACAGAACCCCCATCTCCCACTCCTGAAATAGACCCATAACCTCTGACTGATTTACTGAAACCCTCATATTATGATTTAAAACATTATGTTACATAGAAGCCACCATTTATTCTAGTTTAAACCTGCAAGTGACCCATGCTTCACAGGAAGGCAAAAATATCCCAGGGTCTCTGCCAATCTTACCTGGAGGAAATACCTTCCTGACCCTGAATATGGAGATTAGTTAGACCTTATGCATTTTGGCAAGACTCACTGGCCAGACAGATAGGAAAGAGTCTCTGTAATAACCCGAAGCCCTCTGCGAGCGATGCTCAGCATGGGACCCACCTGACAAACACCTCCTGCTGATGTTACTGGGGAATTAGTCAAGTGGTCCCCATCAGGTGGTCAGTGCTCTGCTTCTCCCACACCTACTCACTCCCTGAGTCCTCTTCTGGGACCTCTGCCCCCCAGTCAAGTCCACGTCCACCCCCACCCCTTCGGGGTACAGTCTCTCACGCTAACTCTGGCCACTATTTAAAACAGTCAATGACCAGCGAGCCTAGTGCCTCACCTGGCATTCTGGAGGAGCAAGGCAGGGCCTGGGCCCGCCCGCTTCTCCAGGCTCCAACCCAGGGACCCTAAGCGCCTCCATGGAGGCCTTCCACCTCCCTCCTGTCTTTCCTCAGTACAACAGTTCCCCAGGCCACCTTCCCTGAAGCCCATGTTGCACGCAGTTGCTCACCACACCGGAGTCCAGCCTCCATCTGCTGCTGGCTCCCTGCCACTGGACCGCTGCTCTGGCCACTCCCACAGTCTGCTCTTCCAGAGGATCTCCGGCCTCAGGTCAGCCCGCACTGACCGCACTGTGAGCTCTCTGTGGTGCTGGCCCCTGCAGCCTGCTAGTTTGGGAGAGACCATCTGCCTTCAAGCTCCCAAGGCAAACTAAAACCTTAGTCTCTGTAGCTCCCTTTTATACAGGGCTCCTGCCCTCTCATTTGTTCAGCCACCCTCCCTCCTCATTGGGTGCTGCTCCCAGGCCCTGTTTAACCCCTTGTGTACCGCAGCAGAGCAATAACTTCGCTACATGCTCCCTATCTAGTGTTCCATCTCTGGCTGTTGGAGATATTTGTTAATAGAAGTTGCAGCTGGGCCATATGCCAGCATATAGCAACCTTTCTCCAGCCTGACAGTTCGCATTTCAACATGACCCATTCTAACCAGTTTCTTCTCCACCTTTTAATCCTCATATTAATCCCTGTCTTCTCCAATTTAACTAATAATTTCCAATGCAGAACTGTATCAAATGCTTTAATGAAATCCAGGTAGATAGATATACAGTGAAACCTGGATTATCCGGTCCTCAATTAACCGTACATTCGGTTAACCGGGATCGTGGAACCATGGGGGATCGGGTGGCTGCAGAAGCTCCCTTGGAGCTTCTGCGGCCACCCGAACCCCTGGACTGTTCTGGGGGACCGGCTCCGATTCGAGCCGACCCCCCAGCTCAGCTCCAGGGCTCGGCTCCCAGCAGGAGCTGTGGCGGCTTAACGCCGCAGCTCCTGATGAGAGCTGGGGGATCGAGTGGCCACAGGAGCTCCCTCGGAGCTCCTGCGGCCACCCGAACCCCTGGACTGTGCTGGGGGGCCAGCTCGAATCGGAGCCGGCCCCCCAGCACAGTCGAGGGGTTCGGGTGGCTGCAGAAGCTCCGGCGGAGCTTCTGCAGCCACCCGATTCCCCCAGCTGGTTGGCTATCAGCAGAGCTTCAATTATCCGTGCTTTTTGATTATCCGGCTCACGGGCGCCGGTCATTAACCCGGATAATCGAGGTTCCACTGTACTTCATTTCCTTTCTTTGAGAAGATAACCATTTTTTTTAAGAGAAAGATTGGGTTGGTCTGGCAAGGTCAACTTTTATAAAACCATATTGTATTTTATCCCAATTACCATCATATGATATGGCTACTTCATCTGTTTTTTCCCCTCAAATACAGAACAGAAATATTTGACTATTTCTGTTCTCTCTCCATTATTACTGATAATATTACCATTTCCATTTAGTAATGAACTAATTACCATTAGATTTTATTTAAAAATATGTTAGGAACAAAAAGAACTCTATCTTATTGTTCTTAGTGCTGTTGGATATAGATTTCTTTTTGTGTCTCTTTGCCTCCCTTATTAATTTTCTACAATTACTAACTTCTGATTTATATTCATTACTAATCAGCTTCCTCTTTCTTCCATTTTTTTATGGCTACCTTCAATTCTCCGGTAAACTATTTTAGTTTTTAAAATGATATGCCTTCTTCCTCAATTGTGGGATTTTGGGGCATTTAGTAACGTGTTCTTAAACAATTCCCAACTATCATATTCACTATTATAAACAAGTTCTTCCACCCAGATGATTTGGCTCATAATTGTCTTCAGTCTTGTGAAATTGGTTCTTTTAAAGCACCAAACAAATATTACTGGTCTGATCTTTATTCTGTCTGCACATTATAAATGTGATCAAGTAATAATGACTTGTTTCTAAACTACATTAATTTTAGTTGTTATCAGTTCTTCTTTATCTGTCAAAACATTGTGTAATAAAGCTTTCGCCCACAATTGTTCTGACCAAAAGCTATTAACTGTTGAGGGGAGATTTTGTTTTGTTTTTAAAACTGGCCATGGATTTACTTTTCAGGGATGGGGAGAACAATGAAATTTTGGATTGGTGGCCATTTTATTTGGCCATTTCTACAGTACAGTCCGGTGCAGTCTGTCCACTAGCTGGGGGTAATCACTTGTTTAAGCCAATACTGAGCACTGTGGAAAATCTTACCCCAAGAATAAAGTCTAAAATCTGATTGACCAAATTTTCCTCTTGTCATTCTCATTTGCTTTCTCTATTGCATATTCTCATCTATTTTTAAAGACTCTAAATATATTTTCTTTTTAAGTTCATCCCATAATCAGACACCAACACATTAAAATATTCCAATATGTGTGACTGCACAGTGGGATTTTTAGAGACTTGAATTTGCTTCATATATCATATAGTTTGACCTTAATCTGCCAAATTGCAGTACTTCATGCAGAATAATTCAGGAAGCCAAATAATAACAATACTGTGAGAAACTTTCTTCTATTTTAATAAAAAAAATTATTTAAAAAAACCACACTTAAAAATCAGAACTTCAGTGAGTGAAAAGCTATTTCTCTAATTTGATTATAAAAAAATAAATCCTGAGAAAGCTCATACCGTATTTGTACAAAGAGTGTGTAATTCATAGCTCAGGTACTAGAAATATAGTACCAAAATTATAAAGGGGAAAGTCTCTCTGTAACAATGTAGCTTCAAGTTATGCTCAATTCAGGTCAGAGTCAATAAAAACAAGTTCTGGCTTCTGCAATCAATTTTTATGGCTTTCCTGTAATACAGAAACTGAGCAAAGCTTTTACTGAAACAGGCCTCATGGAAAAACAAAGCAAGATTACAAAATGGCTAAGAAAAAACAACAGGGAAAGTGATAAAGTCTTCAGCAGACAGTAAATCACAAAATATCCTTTTTTATTACTAAAGGTTTTATTCTGCCATCCTTTCTCTAAATGTAGTCCCATTGGCTATGTCTACACTGGCAAGTTAATTCGAATTAAGGAAGCTTAATTCAAACTAACTTCAGCCTTGGCCACACTAGGCTTTCATTAGTTCGAATTAAGGGCTTCCTTAATTCGAACTAATAAATTCGCTTATACTTTTCGAAGTAAGGGTTAATTAGAACTAGTTAGTTCAAATTAACCCAATGTGGCCATGTTAGTTCGAACTAAGTGCTTAGTTTGAACTAACCGGCACATTGAGCTCAATGCAATTGACTAATTCGAACTAAGCAAGTGCCATGCCTAGCCATTGATCTCAAGGGCATTATTGCTTAGCATCGTGAGTGCAGGTGGCAACATGAGGACCTAACGATAAAGGAATTTTTTTCAAAATGTGTATTTTGCTCATGTTGGAAGCATTCTTTAACAGGTAAAGAATAAGGAGACTTGGACTCTTTGAAAGCTTACACCATGTGACTTAGAAGCCTAAATCGTATTTTTTAAATGCTTTAGGCATTTAGGAGCCTAAAGTCTCACTGAAAGTGAATTTGTAAGCATGTGTAGAATTCCAATGAGGGAAAAAACAAAACAAAAACAGAGAGAGTTTTGTTCTGCATTTGTATCAGCACCCAGCACAATGGGGCACTAATCCATGACTGCAGGACTCAGATTGCTCCATAATACAAATAATAAAACAAAAACTAGAGAAAAAAAATAAATGGTGACAATCTCTGATCTTAAATATTTTTAATAGGGATCATAATATATAGAAGATACATAATTAAATCTTTTAACCTTTGGTATTCAGACCACAGAACTTTAAAAAAGCAAAAAATATGCAATCTGCTTTCTAATAATCTAAAATTGTAATTCAACAGCTATCTTATTTTTACACTACATCATGTCACCCTTTCAATCTGACAGTTTATTTTCCAGTAATTTACATCAATGAAGGAGTGCAACTTTATTGCTATGAACTCATTATTAAACTGTTCTAATATTTTCTCTTTTTTATTTGAGAAATACAAAGATACCTTCCAAAGAACTATCCCACATGCAGGAAACTACAGGTAGAGACCTGATTCCGGTCTGTCTGAAGTCAATGGGAAAACTTCCATCTACTCAAATGGGCCAAGCTGGAGCTCAAGATTATTGTGCTACTTGCATGTGTAGTTGCTACATCATGTTCTCTCTCAGTTCTTCATTAGTCCTTTAAAAAGAATCACATGCTTTATTCTTTCAACCATACTTCATTTTTAAAAGGGCCATGTTTCTTTTAAAATAGAAAGAGAGGTGAAAACACAAAGCCTTGGAATTCCCAAAGCAATTTCCTGCACCACCATAAAAGTCTCTTTATATTTAACTAGCTCACCATTTTATTGGGCTGCTTTTCAATGAAATCTTTATGCCAAATCTTCCTGAAATGTTTAGCAAAATTCTAAACAGAGGGTTTAAAAAAAAAACCACTTGCATTTTCTTACTTCATTGATAAAATTAGCTAAAATCTAGTTAGGACCACATCAACAACCCTAACTGGATGTATCACAGGGCATGTTTATGCAAAGGCGTTAATTCAAAGTGTTGCGTTGCGAATGTGTCCATCTCCTGTTTACTTTCTGGGCAGGCTTCGGAAATTTTCAAATTGCTGTCAGTGAGCAAAGACCCATCAATGCAGGCTAGAACAGCTGAGGGGCTGGGGAAGAAAGACAGAGATCGAAGTCAGAAGTGACCATATGTCTTCACTCTTCCTCTTCTTCGCTATAGTATTTCTGGAGCAAAGGGGACTGATGTGGCTCAAAGTTGTCATTGATCCTGGAGGACTCAAAAAGAGCTGGGTTACCACCAGCAAATGTTCTCCATATCCAGAGACTGGTTGTGGGAGGGGGAACATTTGTGCAGGTACAGCAGGGAGGAGATGCTGGTGGTCCCAGTGGCTTGTACTGTCCAGAGGTTGAAGAACATGACTGAAGAACACAAAGGCTGTACAGCCTGCAGTCCTAGCACCAGTATGAAATGAAGCACTGTATTTTGGCTCAGAATATCTTCCATCAGAGGCCCCTGCATCCATGTCCTTTTCCATGCTTTCTTCAGCAATGGAAATGTTTTCCTTCGCTACTCCATTGTTCTTAGCCACTGCCACAATTCTCTCGGAGAACTCCATTTCTTTCTACCTCAGGGTCCTCAAATTGTGCCTCCATCTCTCACCTATTTTGTATTTTCCTGGAGGTGGGGGAGACAGGGGGGTGGGGACTCAAAGTTCTGAAAACATTTCATCCTGAGTCTTCTTCCCCCTCCCCACCCCACCCCACCCCCCAAAGATGGCCAGCATTGATACAGGCCCTGTCCTTGACAGTCTTGGTCATTGGTGGTGCCAGGGCTGTGGGAATTTGAGAAAAATACAAGGGAAAGGGGAGTATTATTCATTTTCTTGACAGGCCACAATAGCATTTATTGAATATGTATGTGTGATTCCATCTGCCTGAGATTCTTCCCTGAGATGGTAAGTGTATCCCCAAGCTGTCTATGTTGGATGGCTGCATAAATGTGTAAAGTCCTATCTAGTTCTTCATAAAAAGGGACATGTCACACGTTCCCTGCCCAATGTTTTCCTTGCATCCCTCATTTTAATGTAGGCCCTCCTGAGATGCATACTCTTACATCAGGCACTGGTAGGTGTCCTGGTCATGACCCCTCACTGCTTTGCAATGTCCACCAAACAGGTCTTTATTACAGTGGCTAGCCCCAAGATCAGATCCAGGAGTGTAGCACTGCTCCAAGAAGCAGCACAAGGCACAGTATGGGGTTTCTGATGTACAACTGTGGTAGTGTCACAAGAATGCTGACGCACTTGAATTCAGGAGCAAATGGACAAAATCTGGGCCTTTGCCAGCTGTTACATAGAGAATGGCTCACCCTGGACTTGACACCAGAGGAGGAGCGGGTATGTGGTTAAGAAGACAGGTCAATAGAGGTCAACCATAAAGCAGTGTACAACAGCCATTGGAGGCACGCAAAAAAGTGGTGGGCAGCTGTTGCACGTGCACCAAAACTGCGATTTGCAGCAAACAATCTCCTTTCAAAAGGACTGCAGAGTTTGCAGCAGAGCAGGTACACTGTGTCATATTAGCATTTTACAAATGGATTAACAATTTCAGCTAGTTCAAAACACAAGTCCAATTCTAGTTCTAAACTGGTCTATGGGATTTCGCAGATCTCAGTTTTAGTTCTGCCTCTTTGAGTTTATATACAACTTCATAGCTAACTACTTAGCTTATTAAAATTATTTAATATTTTCACGATAGGAGGACCTAAAGAGCCCAACCAAGGTAAGAATCCCTTTGTCCTAGGGATAATCACACAGCATGAGAGAGTCCTCTGCCCCAAACAGTTTACAAGGTCAAACTGCTTATAACACCTCTGATTACTCTTTCTCCTTTCTGGGTGTGCGAATGAGAGAGAGACACAAAATGAGAAGTACACCTTACCACACTCACGGGAGTGTGGAGAAATTTCTTAAACTTGCATTGCTCCAGCAATCTGAACCCCTTCTACCCTCCCTCTGAGACAGTAATTTCTTCTCTTTATTAACTTAAATTTTTTTCTGTTTAGATGATAACATACAGCCTCTCAAAAACATTTGGAGACACATAGGAAAAAGTCTATAATCCAAGTTATAGACACCTAGCCCACTTTGGGCATGAAATAAATAATAATTTACAAAGTGACTCAGACTCTAAGGTCAGAAGGGATAAATATGATCATCTAGTCTGACCTCCTGCACACTGCAGGCCACAGAACTTCACCCACCCCATCCTGCAATAAATGTCTAACCTATGACTAAGTTATTAAAGTCCTCAGATCAAGATCTAAAGGCTTTAAGGTACAGAGAATCCACCAGCAATTGAGTCATGCCCCATACTACAGAGGAAGGTGAAAAAAACCCAGCCCATTGCCAATCTGCCTTGGGGGAAAATTCCTTCCTGAGGAAGTAATAATAGTACATCTTGGCAAATTTAAAATTGCTATATGGAAGATATAGGTTCAAACCTCACAGTAAGAACTTAACATGTACTAGCTAGTCAACATTAATTTAAGGGTGACATAAATGGAGAAGAAAAGTTGTCTTGTGGCCTTGTTTAATTCTTTCTGGTACATAAATAAAGTCTGAGACGGTTGTTGGCTCTTTTTTTTTTTTTTTTCCTGCTTAACTTTTTAACCAGATCAAGAACATTCACTCATACTGCCTGTTTTATTGGTTGATCCCCTTGGAAGATGCAGGACTGTGGACTGACAATCCTTGCAGCCATCAACTGAAATGCAGGAAAATGCAGAAACTTGAACCAAAAAAAAAAGATTCCTCCAACTGTTTATTCCGACGGTTGAATTACACAGCTGTTAATAAAAATAAATAGAAATCAAAGTATTTTAACCTATTTAAATGAAATCTCTCAATCAGGTATCATCATAAATCTATATATTCTTCCATCGTCTGTAGAATCTGACAGAGAAAACATGGTAGACAATGACTGAATTTTAACATGACAAATTACTTAAGAAAACACCACTTTAATGCATTACAAAGAAGCAAAAAACGCATCAAAATAAGCACAACTCCATTTATTTTCCCTCTGCTTTGCAGGCACCATCAAGTTCCACTGTTGCAAACCGACAATCATGGTAATGTAATAAGCAAGGTGCACTATGAGAAAGCCATTATGGTTATAGAAAAAGAAAGAAAAAACCTCTATAAAATTCCAGATTCCGGCCAATCCTGTATCATCTTACACTCTTTGATTTAGGAAACCCAGAGCTTGCCCTTACCTGGTAGAAATTCAGTATATAAATATTTGCCTTGACCAACAGTATAACCAGAAGGCAGTTATACACAGTTGTGGAAACCTAGCACTGATGTAGGATAGACAAAACATATTTTTAAATGTTAAAAGGTATTTTAAATGTAAAAACCTAAAAAAGACCAAATCTTTCCTCACCTACTAGACAAGAGATGTCAAAATTTCTTATGTGCCTCCTGACTCTGATATGGAGACAAACAAAAGATCTAGTTGTCATTCTTGAGATTGAGAGATAAATAAAAGATGATCTATTACTCCTTGGAGAGCTAGAGAAACTTTTTAATTAAGGTAATATTACAATAAAAAGTAAATATATTACATTATACATTACTTATTCAGGATCAGGTTAATATTCAAAGAACCAAGCAATATATCTGGCTTGCTGGCTGTGGAGTTGTCCTTCTCTAAATATGCTAAAATAGGTAACCAAATTTCTAATTATGTATCCTCTTTTTGGCAACTTCTCTTATATACGTATTTGATGTGAAAGCTTTTTCACTACAAGGACACTCCACATCTTAGTATACTACAATTCAATAGAAGTCACATTTTTCCAATAATGCAATGGTTCCCAACCTGTGGTGTGCGAGGGTACTGCAGGTGGTCCATGGGACGGGGAAAGATAATGTAATCATAATAATAATATAATCCCGTGTACCTCCTATGTATGCAGGTAAAGTACTGTGACAAGTGCAATATGTTTGTGAGTGAGCATAATAAATTATTAGAAATAGCTGCATTTTAATAGCCCTTGATATACAAGTTTGACTCTTATCAGCCGTAGGGTATATTAAAAAATGTTTTAAATGGCTTGCTTACGTGCTAGTCCACAAAAGCTTTTAATGATGATATAGTGGTCCACATTAAGGAAAAGATTGAGAACTGCTGCAATAATGCATTTTTAAGACCTTGAAAGTTTACAATAAGATCTTCCCCAACGCTAACTAATCTATACAGTGTTTTATCAACAAGGTCTAAAGGACAGAGAATGAAACAGGAAATCTGGAATCCTAAATTCTAATTTTGGTTTTGCCACTAATTCTGAATATAGTCTTGGACAAACCACTTAGGGCTAAATTTTCATTTTGGATGTCAAATATGAGTAAGTTAGTAATGGATTTTTGAGGTGCTGAGCACATGCTGTTCTACTGAAGTTACAAGAAACATAAGGGCACTTCTGAAAATGAAGACCGTGGTGTCAACCACTGGGCATTCAGCTATTGAGGTACCCAAAAATATAGTCAATTTAGGAAAAGGCTTGATAAGACAGAAAATATCGTAATATTGCTATATAAATCCATGGTACACTCACATCTTGAATACTGCATGGAGATCTGGTCTCCCCATCTCAAAAAAAGATCGATTGGAATTGAAAAAGGTACAGAAGAGAGATTAAAAAGACTGGGACTCTTCAGCTTGGTAAAGAGATGACTGCGGGAGGGGAATATGATAGAGATCTATGAAAATCATGACTGGTGTGAAGAAAGTAAGGAATTATTATTTACTCTGTCACATAGCTTCACTGGATGACCACTAGTTCTTGCACTAATAGGCAGCAGGTTTAAAACAAACAAATGGAAGTACTTTTTCACACAACACACAGTCAACCTGTGAAACTCTTTGCCAAGGAATGTGGTGAAAGCCAAAACTATAAGAAGGTTCAAAAACAGCTAGATAAGTTAATGGAGGATAGGTTCATGGCTATTAGCAAGGATGGGTCGGGATGTTCTGAGGGTGCACAGCCCCTGTTTGCCGGAAGCTGGGAGTGGCTCACAGGAGACGGATCATTTGATGATTGCCTATTTTTCTATTTATTCCCTCTGAAGCACCTGGCATTGGCCACTGCAGGAAGAAAGGTTACTGGGTTAAATGGGGTATTGGTCTGATGCAGTATGGCCTTTCTTATGTTATGCTCTTACTTTTTGAAATGTTGGCCTTCATCTCTGTCTCCATTTCTCCATCTACAATCGCGTGAATAATAATAATTATGTTATTATTAGTTGGTGTAGAGCACTCTGAAGATGTAAAGTGCTAAATATGTATTGCAGTGTTAATACCATCCACAGAGTAAGTGGCTCAAAAAACAAGAATTAAGAACCACTTCGATTACTCAGCTGTTGAACTTTGTTCCGGTTGCTGGCTGAAGCCAGATTGGAACATATTTCTTTCATAAAACACTAAAAATAATGACTGTTTCTTCTGATGGTTCCCAGCAGGCAGCTGCTTTGAAAAGTAAAATCTGGCCTCTAACATGGTAAAAGTCTGACTGTTTGCAAGTCTTGAGAAATGTATTTGATACCCAACAGTCAGCAAAGAAAAAAAACAATAGTGTCAAATAAACTGATTCTTCTCAGTTTGAGCGATGCCCATTAAGGTTCTCATTAATGAAGACTAGCAAGTTTTTTAAGTTCATCACTACCGTCCTTCCAGGGCCGGCCCAGCCATATAGGTGGACTAGCCTAGACGATCACCTAGAATGCCAGGCTTAAAGGGGTGCCAAATTAGGTGGAAGTGAATTTTTCTTCTCTACTTAAAAATATATATATATATTAATATGTTATCTCTTATAAACGAACGTATCACCCTCTGACGGGCACCAAAGTCATAGTTCACCTAGGGTGCCAAAAACCCTTAGGCCGGTCCTGTGTCCTTCCCTTCATTCTTCTGCTTTATCTGCTTCTTGTCCTAGCCTCAAAGATTAAGGAGAACAATTTTTCACCCTCCCCCTCTTTGTAACAAGGTTTCATCTAGTTGAAACCTGTTATGTCCCCCTCGGATCTCTCTTCACCAGACTAAACAATTCCCCCCCACAAACATTTCTTTTTTCAATCTTCAATCACAAGTTATGTTTTCTAGATCTTTAGTCATTTTTGCTTCTCTCATCTGGACTTTCTCCAATTTGTCCACATCTTTCCTAGAAATGTGGCACCCAGAATTAGACACAATACTCCAGCTAAGACCTTATAAGCATGGAGAAAAGTGGAAGAATTCCAGGGTTTTACTTACAACTCTCCTACAAATGTTGAAGGTGTACTCTCTCTGCCATTATCTAAATAACTTATAAAGTTATTGAACAGAATTGGATCCAGGACCAGTCCATAAGAGATTCCACTTAATTGTGACACACTGATAACTACTCTCTGGGAATGGTTTTCCATCTATAGCAGCTCCATCTAGGTTATATTTCCCTCGTTTGCTTATGAGGTCATATAAGGTCATATAAGACCTTACTAAAGTCAAGATATACCACATTTACTGCTACCCCCAATCCACAAGGCTTGTTGCCCTGTCGAAAGAAGCTATTAGGGTGGGCAGACATGATTTGCTCTTGACAAATCCATGTTGACTATTACTGATCACCTTATTATCATTTAAGTGTTTACAAATTGATTGCTTGATTATTTGCTCCTTTATCTTTCTAAGTACTGAAGTTAAACTGATTGGTCTGTAATTCCCAGGTTGTCCTTATTATACTTCTTACAGATTGACACTATATCTGCCCACTTCCAGTCTTCTGAAATCTCTCCCATCTTATTTAGAAAGATATGACAAAATATTAAAAAGCCCTTTAAAAATATGAGTTAATGGATAAACCTTTTAAAAAATAAATAGTTTTTATGATTCAGAGGAGTTACCTTCTCTTAGAATCATTTTATTTGCAAATACATTAATAAGTAGACATGATAAAGAAGTTAGCTGGAAGAATTCCTTACTAAATCAGGTTTGGTAGCCCAGCATTAGTCCACTGCAGACCTAGGTGAATGGAGTAAGATTCCTGGGAATATATATCTTGGATGTGAGCCATAAGATAAGGCAGCACCAAGCATACTATTGAAACAACAGAGTCATTAAAGTTGTGATGAGAAGACAGATTTCCTATCTGGTAACTAGGGTTCTGCAACTGAGGCTTTTTCTACACTAGAGACTTTTAGGACTAAATCTTGGCCCCATTAAAGTTAACGGGAATTTTTCAATTGACTTCAATGGGATCAGGATTTCACCTTGCGTATTCACAGAAATAGTTCAAACAGCTGTAAATCTTGTAAAAGATTTTGAGCTTGATTCTCATCTCACACCACTGTAAAGAAGGATGGTTCAATAGTTAGAGCACCGCCTGTAGCTGGGAGAACTGGGTTAAATTCCTGCTCTGCCACACGTAACCTGCGTCATCCTATGCAAGTCACTTAGTCGCTCAGTTTCCTCATCCGTAAATTGTGGATAACAGCACACTCATGGATATGGTATGAGAATAAAGATAGTGCCACATTCAGATACTACTGTAATGGGGGACCTACCTATGGCAGACAGATAAATTGGGAAGGAGTTCATTGATTTCAGTGGCATGAAATAGGAGTGTATAAGGGACAAGAATAGGGCTCTTCCCGTCCACATACAAAAATGCTCTTTTAACAATTGTTCCAACTGCTAGTACAAGTGCATTAGTTTAGAACAAATCTTGTACCCTAACTAAAATGGTTTTGAATTGAGTATACTGGAAGCACTGACGTTGTTGTATCAAGTCTTTTCAAAACAATTCCACAATCCTCTGGGTGAACAGGGAGCAGTACTAGAGAGTCCAGTTTGCAAGGGAAGTTGCTGCAAACTTTCTTTTCTGCTCCCTATGAAATTACTGCTGTTTAATTAGTGTGCATTCTTTTCTGGACTCCTGATTTCTTTCTTGCTCTGAACTACTGCATCTTCTGCAATTTCATGCATCCAAATTCTGGCCTGTTATACATAAAAAAAATTCTACAACTATCATAAATATTTATATGCAATACCAGAGCCATAAACCGTTTTGCTATTTTATACATGAAAATATACTAAATTTATAAGGATCTATTTATTTATACATATGTTTTGCTGTGGCACCTCTCCCATTAAAGAGTGAAACCCCAGTAATTACACTGCTTTGAGGAGCTTTGTGCCAGCAAATGTAAGACTGTACCAAGACATTTTGGGCTTCCCAGGGTATCCACAGAGAATGGAGGGAGTGTCTTGTGTAGACAAAATAAACTATTCAGTCATTTAACTAAAAATTGAATCAGTTCAGCAATTTTGTGAAATTCCTTGATCAGGACATCAATTTATTCATCTTAGGCATGATCCACTGAGCAACAATCTCTAGTTCAACATAAGGTACTTAACCAATGCTGATTTGCCAGTGGTCTCTTTCCCATCTCATCCAGGTATGAAAGACCATAAGACTACAGAGACAGCAGCAGCACCATCAACTCCTCCTCATTTGAGGGCAACATACTGCCCCACAATAATCACATTCAGAGGCAGTATGTCCCCCCGCCACACAGAAGTATTGCTCAAGCATGATATGTTGATCCAAGAAATGCATGGTTTAGTGTAAAATTCTGCACAGGTCAGGAATGGAATACACCAATGAGATTAAGTCACTCAGACAAGTAGCTAGCAAACTAGATTAGACAAACCTACTTCCTGATTAAGTAAAAAGGCTCTGATAGTGTAGAGCAAATGAAACAAAGACCCCTAAATCTCCCTGTGCCATCATTTTACGATGAAGCTGCTACTTTAGCAGAAAAATCAACAGGAATGGAGCCTAGTCCTTTACATCAAGGTAAAACGTCATTGATTTTAACGGAGTTTTGAGTTACAGTGACGTATCTGAATGAATACACAATCAGGCCCATTATGGTTCTTATTGCAGAGATATTTTAGCTTAAGGCAAGAAGAAATACCCTTATGTGACATTATATATTGTGTGTGTGTGTGTGTGTGTGTGTGTGTGTGTGTGTGTGTGTGTGTGTGTGTGTGTAACCAAACTGCAATGGTTACTTTATTTGGGGGGGGGGGGGGG
>ML685841.1:34096-77325 GCA_007922175.1 Pelusios castaneus | reverse complement strand
GGGGGGGGGGGGGCGAATCTACCTAGTCTTCCGATGGAAATAAGGAACAGGAAAACTCTGATAAGCTTACATTGTATTACCAAATGTCAGAAATATCTTCAGTTTCTAAAAAGGTTAAAGGGATTATCTTCATCTTTCCCTATTGCTTGAGCAGAAATGTTAGGAAAAATAATCAAACCTTTCCTGTTTCATTTTGAAGTAGAAACAACGAGAGTCCTGTGGCACCTTAGAGACTAACAAAGTTCTTCAGGCATAAGCTTCCATGGGCTCCAACCCACTTCGTCAGAAACATGGTTGGAGCCCATAAAAGCTTATGCCCAAAAAAATTTGGTAGTCTCTAAGGTGCCACAGGACTCTTGTTTTTGCTATACACAGACTAACATGGCTACCCCTCTAGAAACTGTCACTTCGAAGTAGGTTTCCTATGGACATGATCTCTTCAATTTTACCATCCAAATCAGAGTGGCTGCATCTACACTTGTAAATTAAGTCGACTTAAGCTTGCTTAAGTCAACTTAATTTACCCTGCGTCTACACTACAGGTTTCTTAAGTCAACTTAAGCAGCTTGCTTAAGTAGACTTAAGGAAAATAAAGTCGACTTAATGAAAATTAAGTCGACTTTATAAAACCTACTTTTAATTTGACTTAAGGCTTAATTCGACTTTTTTAAGTCGAATTAAGCCAGTGTAGATGTGGGGTAGCCCTAAGTCAACTTAGGGCTACCCCAGGACTACACCAATGCCCTCCCTGCCGGGGGGGGCACAGGGGGAGCCTGGCTTGCCCCACCACAAGACAGGGCAGAGCCTGCCCACCCTGCCCCTATGCCCTGCCAGAGTCCCTGTCCGCCTTTGCCCCATTGTACCTATGTACAATGAGGCAAAGGCTGAGCCCCTTGGCACTGGGCAAGGGGTGCCCCCTCTGCCCCCGTGGACCTGTCTTAGGTCCCCCTAGCCCCTAGAAGTTGACCTAGAGCGTCCATTGTGGACGCTCTAGGTCGCCTTTGTAAGTTCCCCCCCGAAGTCGACTTAAAATTTAAGTGTAGATTCACTAAGTCGACTTAACTTAGTTAAAGTCAACTTAAATTTCCAAGTATAGACATAGCTGAAGAGTGAGAAAAGGTTGTGACCAACTTGGACTCTAGAAAGCAACTGTGCAGAAGTATTCATTCAATAAGACAACTGAGGTAGAACAGAGAGTGCAAGAAGGGAAAACCGTTATTTAGCCACTGCAGCACTACCCAGATTTTTTTTAAAAATCCCTCTCTAAACTGCCTCCTTGTATTTTCATTAAGGAAGAAGAGCTCTAAAATATTCAATGGCATTTCATGTTAGAATGAAGGTTGTGAAAAACAAATGACAGGGTTCAAGGAAGAAACGAAGAAGCTAACTATGCATGTGGAAGGGGCTACAGATTACAAACTGAATTTTTTCCATCCCTCCTGGTCAGCCAACTTGATTTTTTTTTTTTTTTTTTTAAACATAATTTCTTCTGCAGGTGGAAAAAAACCCACCAAGACAACTCATCATAGTCTATATAGTCCACTTACATTTGAAGCAGGCTAAAAAAATGAAGACTGGACAAGACAGAGAATGGTGATTTGGCAGGAAAAGTTCTTTGTGCTGATGAGATAAATTATGCTGAAGAGAGCTATCCCAACACCTAAATGGATTTTTTCCACGCGTCTTCATGTATTGATTTTTACAAAGAAGAAAAGAACATACGACAGTGAGAAATGGCTGGTTCCACTAACATCCATTACTGGAAGCAGCTCAGGAGAGCCAGGAAAAATATTTATAGTCATTTCAGTTTTTCAAGTCTAGCCTCCAGCAATGAAATGGAAGGCAGGGGAAGCTGTTTGAAATAATGGGAAGGATTTGAAAAGATAAAAGGGGGAGAGGGAACTAGTAGTATCACAAGTTACATGAACCATTAATAACTGTTGGGGAGTTCCCAGGCATGGTGGGTAAGGGGTTTTCACCTCTGGCAACTTGAGTTCTAATTTTTCATAGGACACAGTTGAATGATTATTTAACTGATTCACAATGCATAGGCCCTGATCAATGCAACACTCACATAGGCACTGATCATGGAAAGGGCTCCACACGAACCTGCGCAGACCCAAGGCATGAAGGTATTCAGCACCTCTGAAAAGTCAGGCCACTCATTTCAGTACCTCAATATGGAAACAGAAAACTAAATTACTGGCACTCACATTTTAAAAAGCTGATCTAAATTTACTCACAAATTTTAAAAGAACCATCCCATTATTCAGAAGGCAATTATAACTGCAGCACAAAAGGTGTGCCAAAGCAGACTGTAAATGCCACTATGATTCCCATATTTCAGAATTCTGCATATACAAAAAAATGAGGTGTGTGGCAGTGCTGTAGATGCATGAGGGGGGCCCACCCATGTCATAGCGTACATAGAGGCCCAAATTGCCTTAAACCATTTTTGTGAATGGAAGTCAAGCTACCTCCTGGCCAGCTAAATAAGGGCACAGACAATAACCACAAGGGCAATTTAACACACCAGCTGCTATTACAATGAACCCAAGAATAACTATAGAGATCTCAAATCAGGGCATATTTGTATTTTTATTTTTTTAAATATATATATATATATTAATTAGTTTGTGCTCCAGAATGCAAGGAACTAAGCCAGTAACAGCGCAGATAAGAGCTGTTTCATCTCTCCCACTTCACCTTATTCCTGACAACCCATTCCAGTCCTACCTAAGTGTTAGGAATGTATATAGTTGTGTTTGTATAGCACAGCCATACTTCAGCCTCACAGAATCAGTGCACAAGGAAATGAAAGTGTCATACTTTCAATATGGAAGGATAAATATGGCAACATGACATGGTGTCTAACACCCATCTCGTTACACCTCTATCATAATCAGAGTTGAAGGTTGTAGATGCTGTTTAAAAAAAAAAAAGAAGAAAAAACCACCCTTCAGGATTTCTCTACATGGGCTGGGGACACTCAGGAAAGTTAATTTGAATCAACTTTCAAAGTGGATTAGTTAAACCCACATTAAACCACTGTGTGGACACATTTAGAATTAAAGTGGCCTTAATTCAATGTAATTTAAGACTCTTTCAAAGTGTATTAAACTATACCAAATTAAAACCACTTTAACTCTGAAAAGGACCATCTACACAGGCATTTAATGTGGTTTAACTAATCCACTTTAAAAGTTAATTCAGATTAATTTTCCTGAGCATCCCCCTGTAGGCAAGCCCTCATTTTCCTCTTTAAGGCCTGGATCCTACAAGCTACTTCACACAAGCAGACCTCTGTTTGCACGTAGAATCCCACTGAAGACAATGGGCCTTCCTTGAGGTGCACAAGTTCACCCATGCAGAACAGCTTGCAGTATAATAAGAATATCTGTACCTGTGCCAGGACAGAAAAAACCATGAAGATATTCTAAAACCTGATGCAGATTTTATTTTTAAACATCATTTAAGTTCTTCCCCAACAGAAAACTTTCCTGACTATTCCAGCTGTGTTATTTGCACAAAGGCTTTCAGAGTTGCAAAGATCCTGCAATCCAGTGTCCCCTACCATTTTTAAAACACAAAGTCAACTGGACCTGCTCGGACAGTATGAATTTTTTTTTACCTAAAACCTTACAGACAACCCCTTTGTGACTACGTGTTAGGTTAGAATCTCATCCATCTTTATTCTGGTATATTGTGCCAGCGACATTGACAATTTTGGCTTTCTTGAGGCAAAACAAATATGACACAGCGATAGTCTAAGAAGTAGAGGTTTCTGAAGCTGTCCAGCTGCATATTACTCCAATGAGTAACACATTTATTTGGCTATAGAAACAATTATAATTCAAAGCAAAAGCAATTTAAAAACCATACAGCAACTCTATAAACCCTCTAAAGCAGGAAACATGGCTTTCTTACATGTTTTGTAAAGCACCATATATGCTTGCAGTGCATGTAAACAATTACTAAGAGAACAAAAGACCTCCTTGTTTTGACCCTGTTCACTGTAGAGGCTGTATGATTTTTTTTTTATTTGTTTATTATATATATGGAGAAAACAACACAAAGGCCATGTATTCATTTTAAAATTCTACTCCTATGCTGCTATATGGTTTATTACATAAGTTGAAAGGAAATGTCTGCATGTAGAAAATTTCAAACAAATGATTTTGTGAAAACAATAGAATTTTAAAGCAGATTTTTTAAAGTGAAAATCCAAAGGAGAACCATATTCACAGTAACAGAGTTTGGAGAAAGCCTCCTCACTTTGGAAGAGAGACATTCCTTAGAGCAAAACAACTCAAAAGGCGAGGCTACACCATCGGTGGCACCTCTGACATCATAGCAGCGATTATGCAAGTTTGATTGAGCGTCAGTAAAGACGCATTCCATCAAACCCAGAATTAGCTGGAGGTCGATTTGTTAAGACCTAGTGCCGATTCAACAGGAAAAATCTACCCTTGAGCTCTTTGCTCTTCCTTCCTATGAAACAAACTGCTACAGCAGGTGAACCAGCAGCTTAGGTAACTTTTATTTTTGTACACATAAGGGCAAGTGTTATGTTCTCCAGGTTATTTATGATTTCAATACTGGACTGAATAGAGAGCCTGAGGAAAGAGAGCACACTGCATAAATCACATGTTTCCCTCCAACCTGGAGATTTATTTTCTAATAGAAAATAAGAATGCTTAATTACAACTTCAAAAGTGGAAAACAAAACATTATTCCACCCACAATTTAGTTGTGGGAAAGAATTCTAAATGTATTCTAAGAAACATTTTAGTACCCAAAATACTAATCAGCTGGAATTTTAAGAGCCCCCCAATGAGCAGTTTCTCATCTTGGAAAAAACATTGTGATCTTTGCAAAAATCTGACATGCAAAAAAGCATGGAGTGAATTTCATCAAAACATTTTTTGCACAATTTCCACTGAAACAAAAGATATCAGAAACTATAATTTCCTGGATCAAATACATAAAAGTTCATTCTTAACAAAACTTTGAGGCTCAAGGATCCAGCAATGGGATAAGGGAAACTCATCTCTCAACCACTGACTCTAACATAGCCCAGATCATTAGTGATCAAAAGTCATTCAGACAGCTGTTTGGTGGCCTACCCTGAGTTGGTAGTCTCTGATTAGTTGATGGTGATCAAATCCACACATTATAACTACCATCCCCAAATTACCAGCCTCTTTGGGCAGTGTCAGCAGAAAGGGCATGAATGAATTTGTCACAGACACTGCCTTCTCCTAGGGGAAACTTATTAACGTATCGGCATCCTGTCTGCACATACACCACACCCCCAAAAAACTCAGAAATGTGAAGGACAAAATTCACCCAAAAGCAGGTAAAGCACAGGACTGGGACTAAGAAGATCTGGCTTTCTCTTGTCTCTTCATACAATACAACCATAGGCAAGTTGTTTAACCCTACTGTGTCTTAGTCACCATGTTTGCAAAAAGAAAATAATATTAATCTGCCTCACATGAGAGTGTTGTATAAGTAGAAAGTACTTTAAACATCAATCGATTTCTCTCAGTGAACCTAAAGGATCAGCTGAGCTTTACTGTAGCTTTCTCTGTATTTTAAACTCTGTGGTTGTAATTACTGTTCCTTCTCAAAATATATCTTCAAAAGATTTTCACTACAAAGCTAAGTGGATGTTTCAGCCCACTTGCATGACAGTCCATTAAACATTTCTTTTGTAACTATCAAATTATGCAAATACAGTTTGAAATATAAGATCCTGTTGAAAGGTACCTGGACTGTTCCTTTATAAAAGTTTTCAGCTTTCACACAGGCCACATCATCATCAAACCAATTACATTTACGTAGCAAGAGAGAAAACATCTCCCTTCAACCAACATTGCATTTCCAGTTAATCAATAGTATAAAGGGCATTCTGAAATGCTCAATAAATCCAGTATCAAAATAAAGTGTTATTTGTGCAAAAAAAGT
This sequence comes from Pelusios castaneus, assembly GCA_007922175.1. Lineage (NCBI taxonomy): Eukaryota > Metazoa > Chordata > Testudines > Pelomedusidae > Pelusios > Pelusios castaneus. The sequence goes on along the minus strand of ML685841.1, from coordinate 71,355 downwards.
GTCCAAATATATGATGCCCAGTTTTCCAAGCATGATATGTTCCTAAAAACACAAGGAATGATGGCATCTTTCCCATCTTTTATGTGTCTGAGGTTTTCTAGCCTTATAAGTTACTAGTCTCCACTAAGGAAACTTTATGTCTGACTTCCTGGCTGACCCCAATTTAACCAGAAATGCAGGTTGGAATAGCTCTAGGCATTCCTTTTCAGAGCAAGACAATTACTATTAAGATTATACATTGGATACTTCAAAATTCATCCTGTGATAGGAATACAAAAGAAGGCAGAAAAGCAACTTTCTTCAACACACATATACGGTCTTATCAGCTATGTCTACACTTGCAAGTTAGGTTGACGTTAGGAGGCCTAAGTCGACCTAACTTAGTCCTTGTCCACACCAGGCTTTCATTAAGTGGACTTAAGAAATTCCTTAAGTCGACTTAATGAAAGCTTAGGTCGACTTAATAAGAACCACTGGTTAGGTCGACCTAATCCTTAGGTCAACTCCTTAGGTTGACCTAAGGCCAGTGTGGACGAATAAGTCCACTTTATTAGGTTGACCTAAGGGCAGTTAAGTCAACTTACTAAGTCCCCATTCAGAGAAAGTACTTTGTTAAGTTGACCTAATAAGGTTGACTTTAGGTCAACTTAACAAAGTTGACCTAACTTTTTGTAGACAACAGAGTCCTGTGGCACTTTTAAAGACTAACAGATTTATTTATCGCATGAGCTTTCGTGGGAGAAAATCCCACTTCGTCAGACGCTTTGAAGATGGGAAACAACACACACTTTGCTTCCCTACAGAAGAAAAGAGACGACAAACTGTCTAAGTTCCAATACACTACAAGAGATAACAACAGTCCTCCCATTCTGTAAGTTTCCCATCTTCAAAGCGTCTGATGAAGTGGGATTTTCTCCCACGAAAGCTCATGCGATAAATAAATCTGTTAGTCTTTAAAAGTGCCACAGGACTCTGTTGTCTTTCTATAATAGACTAACACGGCTACCCCTTTGGAATTTAACTTTTTGTAGTGTAGATATAGCCATCCAGTGCCAGGATTCCAGCCAGAGACTTTCAACGCTGCCCCTCTACCTCAATTTGCACCTTATACTGCAGTAAGATGTGACTAAAGGCTGTGCATTACTTAAAGACTGGTAAATGTCCCACCTCAGGCATGAGAATGAACGGCGGCAGAATGCTTCAGCCCCTCCGAGTTCACCAACAGTCTACAAATGCGCACTCTGGAATAGCTAATTGCTGTTGAACTAGGTCACAGTAGTAATGAAAAGTTTAAAATTAAAATGTATGTATGCATGCTTCCAAAAGCTAGGGGTACTTCATGGGATTACAAAACAGAAATGCCATTTATGCCATATATGATTCCCTTTCGGTTGGTAATGAAATCTCAGCTGTGTATCACTGGAAGTTGATGCAAGACTATGACAGCTAAAAAAGGTCCACCTAAACATGCAGTACCCAGAGTTATATTTGGATACCCATCCATTCAGAGAATCTGTTGCAGCAAAGATCTCCACTGCAGTTGGCACACTCAAAGCCTTCATCTTCTGCCTTTCCACTTTACTGATATGAACGATTAGTGTTTTCAATAATTTCAGGATATTTTACTGATTCAGTTTATAAACACATATACACATCTTGTATCTCAGAATGGAGTTATTCCCCTTATTAAAAGGCTGAGATGAGAAATTGCTGCCAAACACAAAGTAACTGAAAAGGTAGCGTACAACCTCAACAGCATGATTCTTCAATGCAACCAGTCCTTGATAAACCCACCAATGAGAAATCTATAGACAATTACACTCTCAGGTTAGCTTCTCCATTTAACATTTATTATGGAAACAACATGCATCTAGAATATTAAGATAAATATGTTAAGATTTAAACCCTTTTCTGATCCTGTAGGTATATTTGTTACTGAGACTAAATATGAAGTCCTAAGCCCTCATATATTCATGAACTTCACTTCTTAGTACTGTAGTTAACACAATCCCTAGAGCACAGAGGCCTAGTGACCTGCCACTGAGAATACTATATACATCCTTTCTCAGTATTCAGCAATATTTCCTATTTCCTACATTAAAGTCCTTTCTTGGTCTCAACACTGTTTTCTTGCTGTTGGCCTTTGCCAGTTATACTTTTTATAGATATTAGAACAGCAAATAAAAGGTGGATGTTGAAAAACTTTCCCATAATTTTTATTACTAACAGATGTTCACACCCAATAGTACTGAAGTGTGAAAACAGATCTTTTCTGAGTGTTATTCCATTTAGCAGGACAAGAAAAAATGTTCTATGTTTATAGTGTTCAGTTATTGTAACACAGTTAATTACCAGTAATGACAAACTTACCTTATAATGCTATTTCACACTTTCCTGGGATTCATTTTGCAGTAATCATCACTTCACTTCAAAAGAAATAAAAGCTTTCCTCTGTGAAATGGTCACTGCCATCACACATCGACAAAAATAATTTGTGGGAGCCTAAGAGGGTAGAACCATTAGTTCCTAAAATGGTAGCATTTCCAAGTACGCTGTAGCCACAGGTTCCACAGAGCAGCCTTTCCTTCTTTTCCCCATATTAATTTAGCATACTTAATTATGGTGTTGTTATATTTATGTAGGTCCCAGAGTATCAGAGACAAGGTGGGAGAGGTAATAGCTTTTACAGGATCAACTTCTGTTGGCAAAAGAGGCAAGACCTATCAATCCTCATCCTCAAAGGAAACCTGCACAATAACTTCAAAAGATGAGCAGGAAGTTGAAATTCATAACTTGGATTTAACAGACACACTGGATTTATGAATACATTACAACAGTCCAATACCCACTCACCCCTTTTTTTTTTGCTCTATCACTCCAGTTGCCTTTAACTGGCAACTTCACTTTGAATAATCTCTTTCTAATTTGTGCTAATTACTTATGATAATCTGTTCCACCTTGTATTTAGCTATCTTTCCCAGACCCAAAGAAGAGATCTGGGTAAAGTCAAAAGCTTCTCTCTCTCTCAGCAACAGAAATAAAAGATATTACCTCATCCACCTTCTCCCTCTAACCTGGTTTATGTTCTTTAATGCAAGATGTACATTTTGGGGTTCTTTAGCCTCTTGACGTGTAAATAAAATTGTGTCAGTGGGACTTACGTGTGCATTTAGGACCTCAGCCAACTCCCATCGATTTGAATGGGAATTAGATCACTGTAACAGAAAAAAATTAAGGATATGGCATAGTATCCTTGTAAACAAGAGCTTCCTTGGCAGTGCATTAAAAATTAATACAGTCATTTTAAAGTAATATCAGCAAAAATGTGCCCCCTTTCTTCTTACCAGATATGACACATATTCCTCAAAAGGGATAGTCATTTATGCCTATCAACAGAGCTCTGCATCCATAATAAAATGAAATATTAATACATTTTTTTTTTCAAAATAGGAGCTGTCTACCGGGTCTACTTGTAAGAAACATCCTGATGAACTTTCAAGTAATTTTTCCTTTCATTTGTAAGCACATGTTGTAGTATCTGACGGAAAGAATTATGTAAAGGTCCACCAAGGATTTAAAGATACACTACATTAAAAACAAAACCTAAATCACACTTCGGTCTAAAAAATGTTTTACTTGTTACATGTAACAAAGTCACACCAAGCACTAAGAAAGAGACTAGACAAATATTTTTTCCTGTTTTTCTGGATTTGTTGGGGTTTTTTAATACACTTTTCTGCATTTGACAGCAATGTGCATAAAATCAATGTAACTGCTAGCCTGAATAATTAGCTTCTCCTGCTTACATGGGTCTTTCAGAAAGCAAGAGGCATGAAAAAAAATCATTAAAAATAAAATGGGATTGTAAAACCACAGAAATCTGGCAAGGATCTAAATGCTAGAGCTAGTATTTGAAACCAATTTTAACTCATTTTTAAAATTTAATACTAAAAATACTCTGCATTTGCTGCACAGGAGGCTTTTCATGTTGAGCACAATTGAAAATCATGACCTAATATATCATGAAGTGGTTTAATATTATCATCCCTACTTTTGCAGTTAGGAAAACTGAAGGAAAGAGATGTATTGATCCAGGAAAAAAAAAAAAAAAAAACCTGTGGTGCTGTGTGCACGATTCTAAGGGTTACTCCAATCCCATGCTCAGTCTATAGGTGTTAGGGACTTTATATTATAGAAATACAAACCAAGCATGCCTACTTACAATAAAGTTGTATGCCTTGTACCAAATGCTGTTCTCTGAAGATAAAAGGTCCAAAAGTTATAATCAGTGAGATCTTTGACCAATCATCAGAACTTTCAAAATAATATCTTATAACATAAGAACATAAGAAAGGCCGTACTGGGTCAGACCAGAGGTCCATCCAGCCCAGTATCTGTCTACCGACAGTGGCCAGTGCCCAGGTGCCCCAGAGGGAGTGAACCTAACAGGCAATGATCAAGTGATCACTCTCCTGCCATCCGTCTCCATCCTCTGATAAACAGAGGCTAGGGACACCATTCTTAACCCCTTTCTGGCTAATAGCCATTTATGGACTTAGCCACCATGAACTTATCCAGTTCCCTTTTAAATATTGTTATAGTCCCAGCCTTCACAACCTCCTCAGGTAAGGAGTTCCACAAGTTGACTGTGCGTTGTGTGAAGAAGAACTTCCTTTTATTTGTTTTGAACCTGCTACCTATCAGTTTCATTTGGTGACCCCTGGTTCTTGTATTATGGGAGTATTTAAACAACTTTTCCTTGTCCACTTTTTCCACATCAGTCATAATTTTATATACTTCTATCATGTCCCCCCTCAGTCTCCTCTTTTCCAAGCTGAAGAGGCCCAGCCTTTTCAATCGTTCCTCATACGAGGCACTCTCCAAACCCCTAATCATTTTAGTTGCCCTTTTCTGAACCTTTTCTAGTGCTAGAATATCTTTTTTGAGATGAGGAGACCACATCTGTACACAGTATTCGAGATGTGGGCGTACCATGGATTTATATAAGGGCAATAATACATTTGCAGTCTTATTTTCTATCCCCTTTTTAATGATCCCTAACATCCTGTTTGCTTTTTTGACCGCCTCCGCACACTGTACGGACATCTTCAGAGAACTATCCACAATGACTCCAAGATCTTTTTCTTGACTCGTTGTAGCCAAATTAGCCCCCATCATATTATAGGTATAGTTGGGGTTATTTTTTCCAATGTGCATTACTTTACACTTATCCACATTAAATTTCATTTGCCATTTGGATGCCCAATCACTTAGTTTTGTGAGATCTTTTTGAAGTTCTTCACAATCTGCTTTGGTCTTGACTATCTTGAGTAGTTTAGTATCGTCTGCAAACTTAGCTACCTCACTATTTACCCCTTTCTCCAGATCATTTATGAATAAATTGAATAAGACTGGTCCTAGGACCGACCCTTGGGGAACACCACTAGCTACCCTTTTCCAATCTGAGAATTTACCATTTACTCCTACCCTTTGTTCCCTGTCTTTTAACCAGTTCTCAATCCATGAAAGGACCTTCCCTTTTATCCCATGACAACTTAACTTACATAACAGCCTTTGGTGAGGGACCTTGTCAAATGCTTTCTGGAAATCTAAGTACACTATGTCCACTGGATCCCCCCTGTCCACATGTTTGTTAACCCCTTCAAAGAACTCTAATAGATTAGTAAGACATGATTTCCCCTTACAGAAACCATGTTGGCTATTGCTCAACAGTTTATGTTTTTCTATGTGACTGACAATTTTATTCTTAACTATTGTTTCAACTAATTTGCCCGGTACCGACGTTAGACTTACCGGTCTGTAATTGCTGGGATCCCCTCTAGGGCCCTTTTTAAATATTGGCGTTACATTAGCCGACTTCCAGTCTTTGGGTACCGAAGCCATTTTAAGGGACAGGTTACAAATCTTAGTTAACAGTTCCGCGACTTCACATTTGAGTTCTTTCAGAACTCTTGGGTGAATGCCATCTGGTCCCGGTGACTTGTTAATGTTGAGTTTATCAATTAATTCCAAAACTTCCTCTAGTGACACTTCAATCTGTGACAGTTCCTCAGATCTGTCACCTACAAAAGCCGGCTCAGGTTTGGGAATCTCACTAACATCTTCAGCCGTAAAAACCGAAGCCAACACAGTTTTATTTTTTCATAGTGTGCTTATTACAGCTACTAAGATGCTCAGAAACAAACAGAGTCCTGTGGCACTTTCAAAGACTAACAGATTTATTTATTATATGAGCTTTCGTGGGAGAAAATCCCACTTCATCAGACACTTTGAAGATGGGAAACTTACAGAATGGGAGGAAATTAAGTTTCCCATCTTCAAAGCATCTGACAAAGTGGGATTTTTCTCCCACGAAAGCTCATATAATAAATAAATCTGTTAGTCTTTGAAAGTGCCACAGGACTCTGTTTGTTTCTGAGCATCTTAGTAGCTGTAATAAGCACACTATGAAAAAATAAAACTGTGTGGGGCCAAAACTGCAGGATTTAAATAGCTAGCCAATGTATGTATAAACAGGAAATTCAGTTATGTAAGATTTCTTCCAAATCTCTTGTTTAACACTGTTAACATTCTAAAGTACATACATCTCAGCAATACAGCTCTCCAACTGATGATTTACTGCATTGTTCTGTATAAGGAACTGCTGTACTGTCATGTGTCAAACAAACCATGTAGATCAGTTGAATTGCATAAAAATAAGGGATCTGGATTGCATTTGTCAGATGACAATGCTACAATATACCAATATAATCCATTCTTGGTTTAACAGACCCATCTCCTCCTCAAATGCTTTTGTGAAGGTCTAACATCTTCATTATCCATAAGTGCTAGATTTTCCATTTGGATTTAACTGACATGTATAAAATGTATGTCACTAGATGAATGTCCAGTAGCAGTTCTATCCGAGGAGATTCAAGAATGCTTTTCCAATTCACTCCCTCAAATAGCCTGACTTCCACGTTTCAGCTTATCGTATATGAAGAATGCAAGTGTTTTGCTAAAAACATCTATATTTTTGAGATCTGCTATCTCAAAAGCAGAGAGTATCTATACCTGGAGAACCATGCTTTGAAGCGGGCACAATACCGGCAGATCTAAATTAAAGTGATGAGTCCTCAAACATTTAACTTGGCCAAATTTTAGGGTTTTGGAAGAGCTACATTTTATTTTCAGATATGCAGGGACATTCTCACTGAAGAGACTGGTAATTGTCCTTATGCATGTACAAGGGCAGAATCTGGCCAATAGTGGTGGCCTAAAGCCAGGCTCTAACTCTTAGGCCCACACGTGATTATTAGGCAGTCTGTAAAGAGAATGCCCACTGATGAAAATGGGGGTGCCATCCACCAAACAATGATAGCATACGGCACTTAACATTTACAAAATAAACACAAAATATTTTATAGTTAACAGTTTCCAATATATTGATATAAAACATAGTTCTTTCTGCTATGCCAATAATAAAAATGTTTTTATAACCAAGAACAAAGGATAGATGGATATTAACTTTAAACCCTGGAGAGCAGTTACAAAGTTTTACAAACTGTTCAAGTGCAATGAAACTCAGGGGGAAAAAATGGAAAACACAACATATTAAAACCAAATTCAGCAGAAGACTCAATTTGATCCAAAATGTCCTAAATGTCACAGCCAATTTGTATTAGCTAGGATACCGTTTTTTCCTTTTAATAATACATTTCAATACTCAGTTCTGGAAACGGGCTGATTCCAACTGCAATGATAAGAAGTGCTTCACCTAATTTTAAAAACAGCTCACAGAAGACGACTGATGTGCAATTTAGTGTCTGTAACTGACATTTTAATATTTAACAGATTGACTTAAAATAATCTTTTAAAATTCATCTTACCATGAATTGCAATACAAGTTTGCAAACCAAGCTACATTTGAAAACCACTGATCTAAAAAAGTAATTTTAAAAAAATTATAGTCACTAGCACATCTAATACACAACGAAAGCTGTACACTGTAAGGTAACTACACTACACAAATGGGAAGAAGAAATCACTTCACATCATAAAGAAACATTATGATCTGAACAAAGTATAAAAAAAAAAATGCTTCTCTTTCCAATCTTGACCCAGAAAAATGCTGAATTTTCTCCTCATGTTCAGTACTATACATGTGAGTTTGCATGTGTATATGTAATTTTTTTAAACAAATAGAAGAAAATAGATTACACAGCTACTCATATATATATATTTGTGTCTTTATTATGACTGAATAAATATGACCATAATAAAGGAACAATAAGTTATAATAATGAGCTGTTTCTCACAGTTTCAGGTGAGCATAACATCTATTACAGAAATTTGTATTATTTATATTAAGGAGAAATACTTACAGAAAGAGGCACTTTAGACAATTTCATGTTAGGCCACCCAGGATCATCAGCATCATTTTCAAAAGTACCTAACTCACTTAAGCTCTTAATTCTCAGTGTACTTTTGGAAATGGGATGCAGCCTGAGTGATTTAGGAACTAAAGGTGGGTCAAAATGGATCTTATGACAACTCTACCCAAAGCCTATCTAAATAAAATGAAGCAATAAAACTACTTTAGATATGGAGGAAATTGGACATTGTCCGACTTATGATCAAATTAAAAAAAAGAAGAGGGAGAATTTATGTAATTTCATATATAACTTCTACTCTGAGTCTCACCAGTTTTTATGACTTTATAATGACATTTCCTATTTTTTTTAATCTCTCTCTCCCCTCCGGTCTATGAAAGACCCACACAAACAACAGGGAAGAGTGAATAACTGACTATACAGAAGTAGTGGGAGTGACTCAATACAAACTGCTGTCAAAGACACAAAGTAAGCCAACTGAAAATACATTTCCCCCCTCAAAGCTTTTTCAGTACAGTAATTTCAGACCTGGGTCCTGCAAGCAGCTTTGTTCAGATAAAACCCTGAACCTGCACTGAGCCCCAGTGATAACCGTGGGAGTCTGCATATACAGAGCTGCTAGCAGGATCAGAGCCTTAGGTGTTAATTGTGACAGCAGTATACATGCCATTAACAGTCACAAGCATGATTTTTAAGTTGACAATGTCCCTTAATTAAATTCTACTCTTTTATAAAATAGAACACTGAAGGCTTGTCTGGAACAGTATTGTTAAAATGGTGCATGTGCCCACTGTAGATTCATTACTTTGTGTAAAGCAAGGATTGCATCAGGGCAACTTCTCTCAGTTTCAAGTAAATCACACCAGTGCAAGCTCACTTTACACTAATGCAGAACATCTACACTGAAGGTTTGCTCTGTTGTAGCCACACAGAAAAACCCTGAGCTTTTTCAATAGTTCTTTAAATTAATAGTTACCCCAACCCATCAATTCCCCCTGAAACTGACCACATTTCACTTGGCCTAAGTGAAAAATCAGACCCTGATCCTGACATGAGTTAAAAATATGCTTAACTTTACAACTGCATGGACCCCACCAAAAACCAAGGAGACTACTCATTCATTAAGGTAAGCATGTGCATAATTTACTACACCACTGGGCATAACTCTTTGAAACTATATAAATTTGTATATTTAACTCCCACCCCCATTCTGGGAGAACACAGGATTTCTCTCTACCCCCAATAAATGTCACACATCCCTAAAATCTTGGGCAAAATCCTGTAGCATTATCGTAAAAATCAATTTAAAAAAAAAAAAAAGCAAAATGCAGAAACACAGACTAGTACTGTATTTTTGTGATATTTGACTTACTCTTGAATATGTTATGTTAATGTCCATAAAAGCAAGCTACATAGTCTCTATTTCACTTTTTTCTGAATCCTAAAATAATCACAATGTGCAATTTAACCAATCAAAACTAGTCCAAAATCAAAAAGGCAGAGCAATTTTTATCATCAGTATTATTTCTCTCTCCTGACCATTCCTCCATACCCATTATTTCAAGTATAGAAAAGAAATGCATTAGTAAAGGAAAACTGCAAATTAATTTAAATGATTATGTATGAACATATTCTCTCATTTTAATCCAGCTTCAGCTAATGTAAAAACAATTTACTCCCATAACAAGTAAACCTTATGTACAAAACAAGATAGTGTTTGCACAAAAGTAAACAATACACATCTTTTACATATGAAATATTCAGTTTTATAACCCTGCACGCGTGCGCGCATGCACACACACACACACACACACACACAAAAGGCTGTAGTACAGACATTTTTTAGGCCCTGTTAGTCCAAGGCACAAGCTTTATCTAATACAGTAATTATGTGTTATATGACAGTAACTGGTCATGAGCTTTAAAAAAAAAAAAAAAATCAAGACCATTATTTTAGCAGGTACAAAATCAAATAGGAGAAACAGTGCTTTTTTGTACATTAATAATAATTTTACACCAACTGCTGAGATTAAAGAGAAATTCTGTTTTATATGGTAAATTCTATTTCATGTCTAACAGGAATTCCAAAGGTATTCAAGATCCTGTCATTCTCTGACACACTGTCTGTTATTATTCAGTTTCACGGTCTTCGTGTTTTGTTGTTTTAAGAAAGTGGTTTGTAATCTGAGTGTAACCCTTCATCTCAGTTTACCTCATTAAAAACTAACAAACCCACAACTAAAAAACACAATCAACCACCCAGCAACCTTTCCGAAGGCTCTCAGAACAATGCAGACATTATAGCCTATAACCATCAATCTACAAAGCAACTCCCTCTGCGAGTCCTTTCATTTAGCGGTTCCTTGCAATTCCTCCCTTACACCCACCCCCAAATGGATTTGCCATTTATGTTCTTTTTCCATGTCTCGGTCACCCACCAAGTCCATTTTTGGAAGGCCAGTACCCATTCCACATCAAACCACCCACAAGAACCAGGGTCAGTTATTTACCCAGCCACATATGTATTTGCAATACAGCTCTACCCCGTGGAACGTCGTGTATTACAGTCATCTGTGCTCCCCCCCCCCATATCGCCACCACCCGCGGCGGAGTCCGAACAAACACAATTCTGTCTATGGGGAGCACCCGCTGCGCTAAGGCGTAAATTGCGCCCTCCCGCAGCATACCCGTCTCCACGGCCCGGTTCCCTACAGCTTGCTACTCATCAATGGACTGATACAACGCACACACGCACCCCCAGAGACACGACTACTGCATGTGTGCCTCCATGCATGTGCAAAGCTGCCCCCCGACTGGCACCTGGTGTGTGTGTGTGCGAGCAGCAGCGCGGCTGAGCGGCCCAGCGGACAGCTGGCCGGGCCGGGGCGCAGGCGGCGCCTCACTTACACTTACCCAGTAGCAGCAGCTTGAGCTCCCGGCGGGCGTCCCGCTTGTCCCGGCGGAGCTGCCTCTCGATCTCGTCGTTGATCCGCCTGGCTTCTTTGGCTTCCTCGCTCAGGCAGCACGCCATGATGGACTCCAGAGTCATTCTTCCTAACTGGTTCAGACAGCACCCCCACCCCCTGAAAACACACACACTGCCCGCACCGCCGAGCGAGGGAGGCACGCGCCCTCTGCGAGCCCCCACCCGGGCACGGCAGAGCCAAGGCCAGGAGAGCGCGAGATGCTTCAGCCAGGGAGAGAGCGCGGCGGAGAAAGGCCCCCACCGGCAGCAGCAGCGCAAACCCCCCTATCCCTGCCTCTGACACTCACTGCTTCCAACTCCTCCTCTTCTCTAAATCATGCACCAAACAACAGGGAAACATCTACCGGGGCGGCACTGCCCAGCACCCAACGCCCCCCTTTCCTTGCCTGCAGCCGCCCAAACGCCCCTTGTAAATGACACCACGCCCGGCCGCCGATTGAATCCCCCACCCCTATTGCAATGCTCACAGCCAGTGACCCCTCCCCCTCCTCCACACACACATTTTCTCGTCTCTCTTCCTCCCCTGAGTCTGACTCGAAAAGACCAGATCCTCCAGGGGTGGAAATCTGCTTGTTGCCTCTTGGAAATCTCTGAGTTTGCTTTGCCTAGGTCTTCTTCCAAGTGGGCTTTTCTTCCCGGGGTGGGGGAGGGTGTTTGCTCTTGTCTTGCAAAACAGCTGCTGGGGAGCTGTTCCTGTCCCTGCCTTTCCCTTTCTGTGAGCAACGAGCGAGAGACGGTCATGCGAGAGAGGAGGAGGAGGGAAGCAAGAGCTGTGGTGCATGTACAATATGCATCCAGCCAGCCTGAGTTTTCAATGGCTCAGTTCAGATCTCCGGGCGTGGTAAGGCAGAAATATGGCGGACCTTCTCTCTCTAGCCCACGAGACGGAGGAATATAGTTATAGACTGAAAGGAAAATCACAGGAAAAGAAACCTCTAAACGCACTGAACAGGCTTTCATACAAAGACGAACGCCACCACCCAATAGCAGTAACAGAGGGAGGAACAAGTCATTTTGCGCACCAAATGGCCGCAAGGAACACTTTTTTATTTGTCCTATAGGGCAGGGCTGGGTTGTTTTTGTTTTAACCCTACATTTTTGCATTTGCTTTTATTTCCTTTTTCTAGTCCATTTTATTATAACCTTTCATCCTATTCTAGGACAAGAGGTGACTTTTTGTAAATTGGGAAAGGGTGAAATAATTCCCAGGAAGGAAAAGGGAGGGGAACCTCTCTCCCTTCAGATAGCAATGTAAATTTGGGAATAAAAGTTTGCCAAGGTCTTCAAGGCATTCTTTGTAACTTTTCATGCCAACAAGTTCCATGCTGTGCAGAAAAAGAAAATAGGGGGGAAAAAAGATTTTTAACAATAATTACATTAACAAATGAAATGGATAGGATCCTTCCCTTGCTTGTAAGAAACTAATGTTCTAAAATTTAAATAAAGGAATCTCTTTTACTTTTTATTTCTGTAGTAACAGCTTTGAGGTTGACCAGTGTGGGATTTAACTTTACAAGCCCCTTGGTGTATATGAAGTACCAGACCTTAAATCACCGCTCCACAGCAGTGGCACATTTCGGACTGATACATAATATGGGTCCTAGCATTCATCAGCCCTGGAAGTCTTAGCTGCATTTTGCCCCATTCTCAGCCCCATTTTATATTAGCCATAACAGAGACAATTGAAAGCAAGAAAGCAGTGGAAGTGTATGACACACATATACACACAGATTCATGTGTGATAGGCTTTCCAGCACCTGTTGGCATATATTTTTTAAATCATGTTGTGCACAGACCTGTAGCTGCTCATACATGCCGACTGTAAATTAAACAGTGCCCATGAGAAGCCATGAAACTGAAAATTAAAATTTAGTGATCAGTACAATGATATATTCCATAAGATTTTGAATGATAAAATAATTCTCATTATTTCACAATTTAAAAAATACATTAATTTGCTCTGATTTGTACAGCAGATTTTTTATATACTGTATAAAAACAAGCTCCAGAAGGGTAGCCTATTAGTATTTATCACATAAGCTTTTGCGGGTGTAATCCCACTTTGTCAAATGCATCTGATGAAGTGGTATTACACCCAGTAGCATCGCTGGGCTTGGACATACAGGACATGGGCCCCAACTGTGCCAGAAAATGTCCCAAGCCATGCCTGGTAGATGGGGTCAGCGGGGCCATTTTAAATCTCCTGCCCTGCTGTGCTCTCAGGCAAGTAGCCTAGAGCAGAACAGAGCAAGAAATGTAAATGCCCTATCTGCAGGGAGGGAACAGGTTCAGCATCTCCCGGCTCCTCCTTGAGCTCTAGCAACCGTTAAGTGCTGAGTGTGGGGGGACCCTCATGAGCTGGGGGTGAGTGGAGGGGGTAGGCAAAGGGGCTTAGGGCCAAGGGTGAGTTGTGTGTGGGGCTGAGGAGGCAGAGGGTGCTGGGGGTAAGGTGCACAGGGTTGGGAGCCAGGTGTGGGGAGCAGAGTAAGAGAGGCTTGGGGAAGAGCCCTGGGGGAGAAGAGATCCAGAGCCTGTGCCCCAAATCGCTACTCTAAAGGGCAGCACCCTGATTACACCCACAAAAGCTTACATGAGAAATAAATTTGTTAATCTTTAAAGATACCACAGAACTCCTTCTTTGTTTTGGTTTTGTATAAAAAGTCACTGCTCCTGTTTTAAAAGTATGGTTTTTTTTCTTGAAAACAAAATTAAAATAAAGAGATGTAAATATTTAAATTCTATACTCCTAGTTTTAATAAAAAAGTACTTCCATTAAAGCATCTTTTTTCATTAAACCTAAATGGATTTAAAATTTAATAAAATGTCCGAGGGCCCTGATTTAGATTTGCATGACAATGAATTTACCAGCATAAACATGTAGTTATTAAACAGTAGTTACATTATAAAAATACTTTCCAAGAAACAAGTGAACTATGACACAGGGTGGAATCCTCTGACTTCACTGAGCAACTTCCCCATTGACTAGAACCTGTTCCCATGGGTGCAACTGTGTAGAGGCTAAAAAGGTATGGGTGCACAATGGGCAGTTATAAGGAACATATGCTCAGGACATGTTGTATGCCCACCACGCTGCTGAAAAGGCTCCCACGTGGTGCAGAAGGGCTTTTGGCAAGTCTAAGGAAGTATGACAAGTGAATCTGCACCATCCAAAGTCAATTGATCTAAATCTTTCTGCATATTGAGAGCACAGAAGCCAAAGCACTCAGGGGCCTTGTGTTGTAGTGATCTTCCTTCAACAGAGGAAGTCTGACCCAGCTTTTTGCAGACTTTGTCAATCTTGTTTTATACATTCATTACAGGGGTTGCAAGAGTCTCTCCAGGGTCCAAATACTATATACTAATAATGTGAAACTAACTGCCCCTTTGGAACATTTAATTTTAGGCATTCTTGGGGACATGTACTTCATTTAATCTGTATGTACCACTCCCATTGACAGTGATTTTTGACTTGAGGGCACTGCCCTCCAAAATGTATCTTTGGCAGACCAAAGATTAAATAGAAAATTTTATGAGGTTGAACCATAGGAATATACCAAAGCAGACAAATTGGCCTAGCTTCGTATCCTGCTTCTACCGGTAACCACTACCGGATCCTTTACAGGAAAGTATAAAACCTTTTTAATGGGCAGTTACACAATAAGATACCTATGAGGTTTCTTCCTAACCCCAAGGAGAGTAGGGGGTTGGCTTTTGTCTTGAAACATGAGGCTTTATTTCACCTATCTCATGTATACTTTTATTCTAGCAATTATATTTGTGAGGGAAGCAATTATTGACAATAAAGATATCTAATCCTGTTGTGAATCCTTTGCTTTGGAATATGAGTTCCATAGTTTAAGAAGCACATGTTGTATACAATCCTAATTCCTTTTATTGGCCTAAATTTTCAAAATGCTTAGACATTTTGCATGTCTGACTGGAAGACACCTTAAAGGGGCCTTGTTTCAGGAAGTGTTGAATGCATCTTTTGAAAATTGGATTCCTTTCTGGTGTCTCAAATTGGGCATCCAAATACTGAGGAACCCATGACTAGTCACTTTGTAAATTTAGGATCAGTTTTAAATATATCACCTTTCCTTTTAATAAACCATCTCTTTCTTCTGTTTTAAGAAAGAGTTAATATGCCTGCATGATAAACCTCTATATACCATTGATAATTTTGTATATCCCTATCATATCACCTGTTTCTCATCTCTGTAAAATATATAGTTCTTTAAAATCTCTTCTTGTATCTTTCTCTACCTATGCCCATTCCAGTGTGCATTGTTCTTCTTGGGCCACCTGTACTTGCACTTTAAAGCTATTTCCCTCCCTTCAGTCACTTCCTATGTGTGAGGCTGTAGCCACTCTTCACTCCTCAATCCTCCTGGAGTGAAGTTTTGGCAGCTTCCCAGCAGACATTTTTAATGCAAGCCTTTTGTTCTTCCATATCATCATTCATTACCTGCTGCTCTTGAAATCCATTTGCAATCTGGATTTTAAAGTCCTTCCTGATTCCTGGGGAAGACAGTTTCTTCACAGCAAATACCATTTCCCCCTTTTTTTTGTTAGAATAAAACTAAAAAGACAAGCTAACAGTTTGGACAACAAGATAGTGGGCTACATCATACAACAGCATCAGTAAGAAGTTGTATATCCAGCAGTGATCTTCTTCAGCATCTGTCGATGGCACTGTGATCCAATTGTTCCACAACAGTTCAGTTATTTCACTTCACTTAGTTTGTGTTTCCTGCGATGAGGGAAAAGTGACTTTTCTAAAACATGATCTTATAATTCTTGAGTCAATTCCTTTATAATTTGTGATGCCTTGTTTTTGAGGAGTACTCCAATGCCCTCTGTGCGTACCATCTTGACTTCCTGAACAGAGTACTGATACACCATCTGAATGGGGCCTTCCATGTCCAGTCCATCTTATTATGCTCCCTTCAAAGAATACTAATATTGAACAGAGCTGTTTCTTTTGCTACTTGACTAGTTTCCCAGTGTCTCACAGTTCAGCACCCGATTCTTATCATGAAGGGGTGACATCTACCAGTTTTAAAATCTTGAAGGACACGGTGATCAGAAACAGTCAGATCATTCACTAACCAAACAACAACTGTTTAGCAAAGTTTTGAATAAAAACATACTTGGATACACTTTTTGATAATTCCTTCTTATGTATCCAGTACTTTCAAAGTAGTTTTATTGAACAAATAATAATACATTAAAATGCAATCTTTGTACATTTTAATTGAATTTGAATTTCCATCCAAACAGTGCTTTACACAAATCACAAGTAAAAAATTGATAATCCAGTGCGGATATGCAAAGGTCTGGATATTTATCAACTTTTATAACAGGCTACATAAAAAGCACTAGAGAAGTCATTACAAACCAAAATTGCATACAGACAATGACTTGTTTATACTGCTTTATGTATTATACAATGAATTGTAAGTATAATATTTATAGTCCAATATTTTATAATTATATAGTAAAATGAGAAAGTAAGCAATTTTTCAGTAATACTCTGCTGTGAGACTTTCGTATTTTTACATCTGATTTTGTAGGCAAGTAATTTTTAACTGAGGTGAAAGTTGGGGTATGCAAGACAAACCAGACTCCTGAAATGGGTAAAGTAGTCTGGAAAGGTTGAGAACCACTTAATCTAGTAAATCAAAATGCATCATTCACCATTTTCTATAATAAAAATATAAAAATTAATCATCTGAATAAATATTTGTTATATAATTGCTTAAATAAACATTTAGAGATACTGTGTACCCACTGGTTATTATAAAGAAACACCAAATTTGACTATATTTGATTGCAAGTCAACATGTGTTAATTAATGGATACCAACCAATGAGATTCAGCCTTTCTTCAGGAAAATAACTGAAGTACAAAGGCAAACCACAGTTAAATATTGATGATCTAAATTAAGGTTTCCTGTTTGCGGATTTAAATCATGATTAAAATCAGGGATTTAAATTGCTTTAATTTAAATCAGTCTCCCTTTTTGTAAATAAACAGATTATATCAAAGAAATACTTGACTATCATAATTTCTTCTCCTAATGGAAAAAAAACCCCAAGAGGCCTAATATTAGCTAACTGTTTGGGTCAAAAGGGAAAGAAAATTTGAATAGAGTATATATCTGTAAGGGCTCCTTGTTGGCAAGGAGGCCTGTAGCCTTCTAAATATGTACAATGTGCAGAGCAGAGTGGGGATACTCACTGGTGCTTCCTACCCTCATTTCCAGCTGTAAAGGGAGTGTTGTATTAATGTAAAACTAAGAGGGGACAGGGTTTTGTCCTTGGATAATTTCTAATCCCTGTTGCACTTTCTAACATTTTGGAACATTTAAAGACATTTCTAAAGGGATTGTATGCAGAAACTGTTCAGCTACTATTTATTTGTCTCTCTGATAGAAGTGAGGAGGAGCTGGCTGGAGGATGTCTGTGTTCCTCTTCATTCACTTTCTGCTTGGAGGGAAAAGAGAGAAAACAAAGACTTCTCCCCTGTCCTCTCACCTCTAGGAAGGCAGATCTTCCTTAAGAGGAGAACCAGTGGATATAAGAATCTTATATGGGTCACTTTGTTGTCCTTTAGCAAGTGCAGCTGCTGTGCCACCTACTGGTGGGAAAGGCTGGAAGCCCCAGAGACTCATTAGGCAAGCACAAAGCTCCTCCTTCTGCTCCCACCTTAGACTCCCTTACTTAGTGAGTTTGGTTTTCACCTGACAGAAAAGAGAGAGAGAAAGACAAAGAGGAGTATGAACTGCTTAGCTCCACACTCCTCCTTATGCTGGCTGTGACTACACTGTATAGTAAGCCTGGCTCAGACTCCTGTTTAAGACCAAGCCCCCCTACTGTCCATACACAAATCAATCTGACTTGAGACAGAAAGCCCTAAGGACCTTGGTTCTAGGACCCACCCCTTGGTGGGTGATAGTGATGGGTCTGAGCCACATCATTTTGCAGTATGGATGCAGCTTAACTCTTGGTCGCTAGTTGTGTCCAAAGATTGCACCAATGTTATCCCACAATCTCCCAGGCTAGTGTTTCTTAGCCCATCAACCCCAAAGCTTCCCTCTAAATTCTCAGGAACTGGAAGGAGCCCCTCTTGGTTCAAATGCAGCTGCTCAATGTTTAATTCTGCCTTTCCATGCTGATCACTCACCTGCAACCTCATTTAACAGTCTCCGGTAGGAAGAAGGCTTATATCAAGTGCACTGCTAGCCAGCCAAACAAACACAGTAAAATGCTGGTAAATCTCTGATGCAAGACTTCATTATGAGTGCAAAAATGATCAGGTATACAAAAGAAAAGTCAAAAAAGCTCATGGCCACTGGACCAATGATCAGTGCAGAGAGTGAGTCCGTTGTCTTAAATCCATGATTAATGAGAGATCTGGAATAGTAATGGCCCTACTGAGAACTCACTTTCTACTTGTTTCTTTAATGAGCAATGTGAGTGGGTTCCAGAGGCTTCAGCAAGCAAAGACCAGCAGAGGACATGACAATCTGCTAAGCAGGTACCGCATCTTTATGACTTCCACCTCAGAGGAACCACTGGAGAAGAACCAGCCATCACTAGATGAAACTAGGGAAGTGAGACTGGTTTTCAAACTAGTCACTGCAGAGGCTGTGCACTGTGAGGGATTCCTGTCTTATGACCCTGTAAAGTTATACTACCTCAGGGGTTGGAGTGTGTTTTCTTTAACAGCAGAACTCATGCCAGTGACCTGCCTTCTCTCTCCTCACCATTTGGAATTCAAAATGGATGCCAAGAAATTAAAATAGAAATTAAACAAGCATGTATCATAAACTTTTTACTAGATGTTCTCAGATTATTATAAAAATGGGTTGGGGCAATAAAGTTAAGAGTCTGACATTACCATTCCTGCTAGTATGCCATACTATATGAACTAGTCATCCCAGGCCATCCCAAGCTACTTACCCAGGTACTCCAAAAAGGTAAGATGTGGGGAAGAGATATTTGTAGAGCATTGGTCCCCTGTTACAAGTCTTAACTGTCTCAACTCCTGAGGGGGTCCTATGTGTCTCATATTATAAACCAAAACTATCCCTAGGGGGTTGTATGTAGTCTATCAGTCTTGTATTATGAGTCCAAATTGTTCTGGGGGCTGAAGGAGGAGAGATTTTATGTAGTTCATGGCTGCAAATGAATGCAAGATGCTTTCAAGAAAGCTGTAATACATCTCAACCTAAAGCAGCATCTTACTGATCTTTCCTTGCAGATTTTAACCCATTCCTCCATGGTTATGCTTGCATATGTCTCACAGAGGAGGAATGGCAGGTAGTCTGATTTTGGTGTAAGGCACACTTTTTACATCTGTGTCTGTAGCTCACAAGCCCCCAACATTCAGAGGTCTGCTGGTCAGTCACCAAACACTTAAAAATCTCCTTATCAGAATTATGGATGACCTCCAGTAGCCTGGAACAGGTCATGCTGCCACTCAAGAAGCCCCAGAACTATAATTTTTTCTGGTGGTTGCCCTGTCTAGAAAAGATAGTAAGCTCATATGTAGTAAAACTGTGCAAATAGCTCCCTTCACATTCAACCACACAAGAAAATGGGGTGGATTTATAAATAATTTAAATTCACAAAGTGTATCATAGCATGATGTCTGCAATCTTGATGCTGAGTAGACCTCACAGGACTCAGAACTAAGGAGATAGCTGAGCCATTAGCTATTATCTTTCAAAAATCATGGAAGAAAGCTGATGTCCCAGAGGACTGGAAAAGGGCAAATATAGTGCCCATCTACAAAAAGGGAAATAAGAGCAATCCAGGGAATTATAGACCAGTCACTTTAACCTCTGTACTGGGAAAAATAAAGGAACAGATAATTAAGAGTCAATTTGCTAACATCTGGAAGAGAATAAGGTGCTTAGGGCTAGTCAGCATGGATTTGTCAAAAACAAATCATGTCAAACCAACTTGATAGCCTTCTATGATGTGGTAACGAGCCTTGTGGATAGAGAGGAAGCAGTAGATGTGTTATATCTAGACTTAATAAAGTCGACTTAGCCAGTAAAGTCGACTTTAAATGAGGTTTTATAAAGTCGACTTTAATTTTCTTTAAGTCTGCTGCTTAAGTCGACTTAAGGAAAATATAGTGTAGATGCAGATTAAATTAAGTCGATTTAAGCAAGCTTAAATCGACTTAATTTGTAAGTGTAGACACATCCCCAGAGAGTAGTTATCAATGGCTCACATTGAGGCTGGAAAGACATAACGAGTGGGGGGCTGCAGGGTTCAGTCCTGGGTCCAGTTTTGTTCAACATTTTTATCAATGATTTAGATGATGGCATTGAGAGCAAACTTATAAAGTTTACAGATGATACCAAGCTGGAGGGGTTGCAAGTGCTTTGAAGGATAGGATCACAATTCAGAATGATTTGGACAAACTGGTGAAATGGTCTGAGATAAAAAGAAATCCAATAAAGGTAAGTGCCAAGTACTCCACTTAGGGTTGAACAACCCGTTGCACACATACAAAATGGGCAGTGACTGTCTAGGAAGGAGTACTGCAGAGAGGGATCTGGGTGTAATAGTGGACCAGAAGCTAAATATGAGTCAGCAGTGTAGCACTGTTTCCAAAAAATGCAAATGCCATTCTGGGGTGTATTAACCGGAGTATTGTGAGTAAGACATGAGAAGTGATTCTTTCACTCTACTCTGCACTGATTAGGCCACAACTTGAGTATTGTGTCCAATTTTGGGCACCTCATTTCAAAAAGGATGTGGGGAAACTGGAAAAAATCCAGAGAAGGGCAACAAAAATGATTAGAGCTCTGGAACATTTGACCTATGAGGGAAGATTTAAAGAGCTGGGTTTGTTTAGTCTAGGAAAAAGGAGACGGAGAGGGGATATGATAACAGTTTCCAAATACCTAAAAGGTGGTTATGAGGAAGAAGGAGAAAAATTATTCTCCTTAATCACAGACGGTAGGACAAGAAGCAATGGGCTTAAACTACAGCAAGGGAGGTTCAGCCTAGACATTAGAAAAAAATTCCTACCTGTCAGAGTGGTTAAACACTGGAATAAGTTGCCTTGGCAGGTTGTGGAATCTCCTACATTGGAGGTTTTTAAGAGAAGGTTAGACAAACACCTGTCAGGGACGGGTAAATGGGGGTACTTGGTCCTGCCATGAGTGCAGGGAACTGGACTTGATGACCTGTCATGGTCCCTTCCAGTTTCTATGATTCTATGACTGTCTGAGTCAAGAAATTTGCCTATGTGTGTGTGTGTGTTTGTAAACCAGTGATAAGTAGCAGCACCTTTTGACCTTTAGTTGTCAGACCCTCTCTTGTGTAGCACATACAAGATAATTCCTCTTCCCCTTTTTATACTCAGACATAGCATGTGCTTTCATTTGCCTGGGCAGGCCCTTCCACCTCTACAGGGCACATACAGGCTACCAAAATCATAGAATCACAGGGTTGGAAGGGACCTCATGAGGTCATCTAGTCCAAACCTTGCCAAAAGCAGGACCACTCCCACTAAATCATCCCAGCCAGGGTTTTGTCTAACTGGGCCTTAAATGTTTCCAAAGATGGAGATTCCACCACCTCCCTAGGTAACCCATTCCAATGCTTCACCACCCTCTTAGTGAGAAAGTTATTCCTAATATCCAACCTCAACCTCCCCACCTGCAACTTGAAACCATTGCTCCTTGTTCTGTCCTCTGTTACTACTGAGACCAGCCTAGCTCCCTCCTCTTTGGAGCATCCCTTCAAGTAGTTGAAGGTTGCTATCAAATCCCCCCTCAGTCTTCTCTTCTGTAGACTAAATAAGCCTAGTTCCTTCAGTCTCTCCTCGTACATCATGTGCCTCACCCTAATAATTTTTGTTGCCCTCCGCTGGACTTTTTCTAATTTGTCAATATCCTTTCTGTAGTGAGGAGCCCAAAACTGGACACAGTATTCCAGATCTGGCCTCACCAGTGCTGAATAGAGGGGAATTATCACATCCCTCGATCTGCTGGCAACACTCCTACTGATGGCAACAAGAGCACACTGTTGACTCATATCCAGCTTCCCATTCACCATAACCACCAGATCCTTTTCTACAGCGCTGCTACTTAGCTGATCAGTCCCCAGCTTCTAGAAGTACATGGGATTTTTCCGTCCTAAGTGCAAGACTTTGCACTTGTCCTTGTTGAACCTCATGAGAGTTCTTTTGGCCCAATGCTCCAATTTGTCTAGGTCTCCCTGAATCTTGTCCCTGCTCTCCAGCATGTCTACCATTCCCCCCAGCTTAGTGTCATCCATGAACTTATTAAGCGTTCAATCGATCCTATCATCCAGATCATTAATGAAGATGTTGAACAGAACCGGTCCCAGAACCGGACCGACACTTGGGGCACTCCACTCCACTCCACAGTTGGGGTTGCCAACTAGACATTGAGCCATTGATTTCTACCCGCTGAGCCCGATGATCTAGCCAGTTTTCTATCCATCTTACGGTCCATTCATCCAACCCATACTTCCTTAACTTGCCGATAAGAATGCTGTGGGAAACCCTATCAAAAGTTTTGCTAAAGTCGAGGTATATCACATCGACAGCTATTCCCGCATCCACAAATCCAATCATCTCATCATAGAAGGCAATCATGTTGGTCAGGCATGATTTGCCATTGGTGAATCCATGTTGACTGTTCCTGATCACTCTATTTTCTTCCAAGTGTTTCAGGATGGATTCTTTGAGGACCTGCTCCATGATTTTTCCAGGGATTGAGGTGAGGCTGACTGGTCTGTAGTTCCCTGGATCCTCCTTTTTCCCTTTTTTGAAGATAGGTACTATATTTGCCTTTTTCCAATCATCCTCCCCTCTTTATACTTAGACATAGCTTTCATTTGCCTGGGCAGGCCCTTCTACCTCTACAGGGCATATACAGGCTACCAGAATCTAGGGGTACAAACTGTGATGTAGTGGGCAAGGAGGACATGAGTCCAAGATGAATTAATAGGAGGTAGTCAGTCAGCAAGTAAAATACTAGAGAAAGAGATGCAAGACAGATAGAAATAGAGAAAGGATGGGCAGCACAGCATAAAAAAAAACTGGCAATGCAGATTTTGGAGCAGAAATGGAGAAAGAGGGAAGAAGATAGAGTACAACAAAAAATATTTTGAAAGGATGCTAGCACCTGTGGCATCAAGACTATAGACTTCAGATCCATCCCCATTCCTTCAGTCCCCTTCATGCTACTCTTTCCTGCAGTCCAAGCACTGTTTGCATAATATTTGATTTGTAATGGTCAATGTCACATAGAATTAACAGTAGTTGGGATCATCAAATGTAATCCCTGCTATCTGCCAGTCCAGCAGTGATCAGTGAGTGTGAAATGCATTAGGTCCAAGGAGAGCAGAGAGACCAGAAATAGTTATAGTTACTAAGTGGCACTAAACAGATTGAGTATTCTGGACTGTTGTGCATTACATTTCCTCACATGGACTGTTCATTGGATTTTGCACTGTTTGTTGCATTGCAAGTTTCATTGGCAACTGGTCTGCCTATCAGCTATTTAATATTGTGAGCTTATATTACAAATACAAATGTTCTATTGTTTACAAATAAAACATTCCATACGTACATCAGATGTCATTATCAGAGTTCATTGTATTTACGTCAAGGAACTTTATCACAATAATCCACAAACTGTGCTTCGAAGGTCCTGACAAGTTTAAACAACATGCATTAAAAAACCCATTACTTTCAAAACATCAACCACAAAATTAAGCTGTAGTTTAAGAACATGGCTATTTTGTATAAACTATGTACATTTTCATACATACCATCTCAGTGAATCAAACTGAGCAATGAGGTATATGACAAAACGCACACTATGCATTCTTTAAAACTGCCTTCTGGATCTGGCCTACACACACAGGGGATGGCTGAAGCCCAATTACAATACTATTTCATTTGCCATTCATTCATATTACCATTCACATACATCATTTCAATTCCTCACCCACTGGACCATGCAAACCTATTATGTCAGCACACAAAGCATCCCTGATGTGTATTGTGCATGTAAATCCTGCCCCATTAACAACAGGTGCACTTTCTGTATGGGTGTATCAGTCTATCAGCATCTTTAATCCATTCCTGGCAAAAAGGCACTCCTTTGTCCTTGAAGACAAGACACTGGAAGATTACATAAAGGGGAAAAAGGAGAATTGTTTGGTCTATGTCTAAGGTAGACTGTTCCAGCATAACACAGAGCAGAGAAGAGACATTCTGTATCCATTCACTGAGGAGACATCATGCTGAACAAGGGTATTTTTCCATGAAAGACTGAATTCTGGCTTCCTGTGAAGCCAGCCAGCTCTGCAGCTGAAGTGAGGGGTGGAGGTGGGGCGGAGCCAACTTCATTATATAGTTACCTTTCCTAAAAGATACAGAGAGGTAGCTGTATTAGTCTAGTTAGGCAAAACAAACAAACAGTCTTGTGGCACTTTTAAAGACTTTGAAATTTATTTATCACATGAGCTTTCCTGGGCATAATACTACTTCATCAGATGCATGAAATGGAAAACGGAGCATGTTAGCTGAATACATACATATAGAGAAGGGGGAGACACAAGACCTATTCAAACAATTTCAGAGGGACAGTCTGCTAGCCTATCTCAGCCTTGCTATAGCACTCTGGAGGCAAGGCGTAACAAGTTGATTCACAGTCCTGGTTATCTTGATCACAGCTGCTGTGTTTACCAAGAGTAGAACAAGAAGTCATTGGCTTTGTCTGCAACAAGGGAGATCTAGGTTTGAGAATACATTTTCCTAACTATAAGGATAGTTAAGCACTGGAAGAGGTTACTTTGGGAGTTTGTGGGACCCCCATCTTTGGAGGTTTTTAAAAAGAAGTTAAACAAACACCTGTTGGGGTCTGGTCACAGTATCCATAGCCCTGCCTCAGTGCAGTGGGAGAGGAAGGGGAAGGACGAGATGACCCCTTGAGGGTTCTATGGTTCTGTCATAGATCCTTCCACTTTGTCTACTAAATGTTTAGTCCTCCATCCCTTAACAAATACTTATGCTAACTTTCTTTTCTTCTGGCATGACAGTGATAGTGTTTGAATCATGTCAGTACTGGAACACTGATTCCCAATCATCTTTGTAGTGCTTAACTGGAGATTATTCTTCATAATTTTTTTCATAAGTGTATTTCAACCAAGCCCATTCTTGGTAGTTTTCCAAAATATGATACTAGAATAAATTAGGGATCACCATTTTATTGGCCATAATTTTATAATGTAATAATCCAAAACCAAAGCTTAGATCCACCTATCAAAGGTTACTATGTAAGGCAAGTTATTACGTTGTGTTATTTCCTTACAGCAATTCTGCAAGGCTTTAAATCATCAAAACAAAGAAATCAGCAAAACCAATTTCCTATCAGCACTGCTTTATTGTTGCTTGTTTTTTGTATAAACATTAACATTTGTATTGTGAGAGCAAGGAGCATCGAGTACAGTCAAGGACCTACCTATTGCACTCAGTGCTGTACAAATACAACATAACATAACTCTAAAGCATGAAAGAGGAAAATACCTCTATTGCAGTCCCAGAAGTCAAAATATTTATATATTCTACTGTTTAAATAATTCATTAGCAGGGTAAAATGTAATTGTATACTATACATGCAGTGCCTGGGGACCTAATATGCTGCATATGTACAGTGTCAGGTATCATTGAGCACCACAAATTAGAGGCAACTAGAAAGATTCTGACACATGAAAGATACAAGGTAACAGTGCAATCTGATACCAGCAGTCTCACATTTTTTACTAACACACACACACACACACACACACACACACACCAAGGAAACCCTTCCCTCCCTCCTTATGCAAACAATAAAATAAAAAGCAAATAAATAATGCAGAAAAATCTGTGCAAGAACAAATTGGTATGTGAATCAAGCTGAAAATTCACAGCTAACAAAATATGCAAATATATCCACAGCATTTCCATATACTGCTACAATATGCAACACCTTTGCATGATACTTTTGAATGAAATCACAATAGAAAGTAAATGTTTTTAGTATAGTGGCACAAGTTAGAATTATTATGCCAGGGGTTTATAGCTCAAATACAAATTTGCTTCAAGATGAAATGTGAAATCTGGATACCTGATGCTGTACTTTGCATAAATCTCCTAGCGTAATAATATATTCAGGAAAAATTCCATGCTAGGTACCAAACCCTGACTTGTGAATCTTGGACTGAAAAACAGAAAATATATCTAGCATTCAGGGCCATGGAGTGTGAGGAAGAAAAAAAATTATCTGATTGATTTGTTTTCTTTGTGGGACTTTTTATGCCTACTGTATGATTTTAGAAGTGACTCCCAAATGATGCCTTAAAGCCCATCAGAAGATGGATTTTGATTTCCATTATTTCAAGGTGAGTATGGAGAAGGCTCCAAAGAAAAGTAGTCACTTTCTTCTGTTAATGGAAATTTACCTATATGTACTCAAAATCTTCTAATGAGCACCTACAAAATAAATATGTTTGACTGGGAAAAACAAAATAGACTGTCTCCTTAAATAAAATCTTAACTAAGGCCATCACAAGTGTGTAAGCAAAATCTGATTCTTACAAATTTATAAAATACTTTGTTTTCTCCTCTAAGTTAGAAGGCAGAATCAAATAATAATAATAATAATAATAATAATCTGGGGAACTACAGACCAGTCAGCCTCACCTCAATCCCTGGAAAAATCATGGAGCGGGTCCTCAAAGAATCCATCCTGAAAAACTTGGAGGAAAATAGAGTGATCAGGAACAGTCAGCATGGTTTCACCAAGGGCAAATTGTGCCTGACCAACCTCATTGTCTTCTATGATGAGATGACTGGATTTGTGGATGCGGGAAGAGCCGTTGATGTGGTATACCTCGACTTTAACAAGGCTTTTGAAAGTGAAATGTCTACCAAATACAGAGCAAATTTGATCAGGAAAGAAACATTTTTCAGCTTTTAATAAGATCTTACTTACAATGAATAGTAGTAGAATACTTTACTACAAGTATTTTTAAAGTAGTTGGTAGTCTCTCACATTTTCTATATACAGAACTACTTTACACAAGTATGAATTCTGTTATAAAGTTTTAAAAAGCCATTTAAGAGGCAATGACCATATTTTTGTTCTGGATTTCTACAGTGCTTAACACTGGTCCTAGTCCATGAGTGGGGTTCCTAGGCATTTCGAGAATGCAAATAAGATTCTTTTGATGAAGTCTGAGGTTGTGGTTGTTCTGCCTTCAGTGGCCTAGGCAGTAAGGACACCAGGGAGCCTGATATTCTCCTCTTTCTGGATCTGTAGAAAGGGGTCTTGCTCTAGTACCTTTAGGATGACTGGACTCAGAGCTACTATGGCCAGGATGGCTTGATGAAAGGTTAATGTCTAAGTTGCAGCTGATCAGCCCATTGTCACTCATGTCTATTCTTGGTAGGTACTCTGTGAAGAGGACCTCCTTTATCAGCTCAGAGGTCACTTGCAAATAGTGCAAGGTGGCATCCCTGCTTGACACCAGAGAAAATGCATAAACTGGCAATACTATTCCTCAAATGGCAATGCCAGCCAGTGATGTCTCAGCTCTGATTCTGGTGTCAGGTGCCAGGTCAGAATCAGTATCTCCTCTGAGAAGAATCATAGACTCATAGACTTTAAGGTCAGAAGGGACCAGTATGATCATCTACCCTGACCTCCTGCAAAATGCAGGCCTCAAGACCTCACCCACCCACTCCAGCAATAGGCCACCAACCTATGACTGAGTTATTTACCTCCTTAAATCATGATTTAAGGACTTTAAGATACAGAGAATTCACCGGTAGGTGAACCATGCCCTGTGCTACAGAGGAAGGTGAAAAACCCCCAGAGCCCAGGCCAATCAGCCCTGGGGGAAAATTCCTTCCCGACCCCAAATATGGCGATCAGTTAAACCCTGAGCACGTGGGCAAGTCTCAACAGCCAAGAAATAATTCTCTGTAATAACTCAGAACCCAGCCCATGTACTCTCCCCTCTTAGGCCACTTGTAAATCCACCAAACATAGCCAAATATCAGTCAATTTCCAAAATAGGCTAATCATACCGTCCCCTCCATAAATTTATCAAGCTCAGTTTTGAAAGCAGTTATGGTTTTTGCCCCCACAACTCCCCTTGGAAGGCTATTCTAGAACTTTACTCCTCTAATGGTTAGAAACCTGCGTCTAATTTCAAGCCTAAATTTCTTGATGGACAGTTTATAACCATTTGTTCTGGTGTTCACATTGGTGCTGTACTCAAATAATTCCTCTCCCTCCCTGATGTTAATCCCTCTGATGTATTTATAGAGAGCAATCATATCCCCCCTCAGCCTTCTTTTGGTTAGGCTAAACAAGCCAAGCTTCTTGAGTCTCCACTCATAGGGCAGGTTTTCCACTCCACAGACCATCCTTGTGGCCCTTCTCTGCATGATGGTTCCATGCAGGTTTACCTCAGTCCCATAAATGGTATCAGAACTGGTGTATTTGCCAGTACCATTGTATGTGGTGCCTGTCTACTTGACACCACTCCCTTGGCAAAGGACTTGTCCATGTCCATAGAGAAATGGTGTTTCTTCTCCTCCCTCCCCTCTCTATAGGGCCAAGTCTTGCCTCCAGTTGGCCTTTTCTCTTGACTTCAACTTTGCATTGGGGAACCAGTGTTGTTTTGCCAGTTTCAAGGGAGCTGGTGATAGGTCTGTTAGTGCCATTGCCAAGATGAAATCAGCTGGATTGACAGCTCTAGCACTGGGATAATTGACATTGATGTTGTCAATGCTGATTTCAATGGGGTTTACATCTCTGGCTTCTCCCTGCACAACCCCATAACCTCTGCTTGGCATGCCAGTCACTGGGGACGACTTCCTGGCGTCTTTGGAGGTGGAAGTTTCCTTCACATTTCATGTGATGAGCATAGATGAGCCATGCAAGTCATTGACAAGAAAGAGTCCCAATAAATGTGCAGTGTGGAAATCAGATTCTCCTCCAAAGAGAAAAGGCTATGGCTATGCCTGTCAATGAGAGGGATGAATGTTTCATGTTGGACAAGGCTCAAACTATGAAGGCTTGGAGATCTACAGGGGGCAGGAGGAATGGCACATTCCCCTGCTGCAGTGTCTTGCCCTGCTGCATGGGTGGGCGGCCTCTTCTATTTTTCATTTTCTCTTTAAAGAAAACGACAGAGAAATTTAAAGAACTAAAACAAAAAAGTGAAGGAGGATTTCTTCACTAGAATATCTAGTAAGACGCTCAAGGAATAGCAGGTTTGGCTCTTACCAGGTTCTGTATGTTTGCCATGGGCAGTAAGAGGAAACTGAGGAGCAGGCACAGCTGCTGTATCTTTTGTACCAGATGCATGTATATTGCTATTCAAAAGTAATGTGCTCTTGTGCACTTGTTGTGCATGAGCAACTCCAATTGGATCCACACTGACATACTTGAAGAATAAGCATTTGAGAAGCAATATTCTTCCTGGAAAGAGATCTTTAAGCTGCCTGGAAATCTAATTATATCTGATCTGTGCTCTCTAATGTTCATATTTGAGGGCTTAATTCTGAAAGAAAATACACATCATTTATGTGGACCTTTGGTTTACCTGGTAAAAGAACAAAACATGCTGTATCTGAATGAAGAAAGTGTTTTTAATAAATATTATATTCCATTTCTCCTGCACACAGGTAGTCGTAAGTCAGATAATGGAAGGAAAACACGATGTTCTTGATTCAAATATGCATGCTATTTTTAATGGCTCAAAATGAACCCGTGCTGGTACGACAGCCCATGAATGAGTAAAACTTGATCCAAATCAGTCCTAACATGCATACCAGTTATTTTAATTCAGTGGTTTATGTATCATTCACTGAATATTTTAATAGTGGTCTATGCAGCATGTCAAACTGAGGAATGGAGAATTTTTTCAATATAACACATATGGCGAACGTCACTAGAAATTTAAAAGGAAAAGCATTGGAATAATCATATTTTCTGTGTACTTTTAGATTTTGTCTTTTCTATTCATTTCTTTGCTCAATTACATTCTCAATTATTCATTTCTTTTACCAAAGTGATATTTTTGCTGTTCAAACAACAATTACACATGAGTGATGAAGCAAATAATAGATGCAGTAATATAGCTGACTGTCAGCTATCTTTTATATTTTTGTCTCACAATTGACATGAAGCAAAACCTAAGCTCTATATTCTTTGCTGAATTAAGTACAGACACCATGATTTGACATTGTTAAACTGTTGCTTTTACTTCTGTCTAGAAAAAACAATCTGAAGCACGCAAAAGCAAAAAACTCATTTGAGATCGCTGCAGTTGTAAGGCACAATGGAATAGCAAACCTAACAAGTAATTTGTAATGAGGCTGAGATATTCCTGTTGATATTATAAAAAGTGTCTTCAGAGCCAATAAGAGTTCAATGAAATCAAGAGGATTTTATTCCCCTTTTAATAGGTTATCTATTGAATGGATAATTGTATTTTTCTTCTGAAAACAGAAACATCTACAGTATGTTGAGCAGCTGCTGTACAAGGTAATTTTCATCAATACCTGGTGTATGGATAAGGAGCAAATTCAGAAGTCAAACCTTTATTTTTACTCAGTACTCATTCCTTATTCCATAAAAATCTCTGTCTCCTGTAGGAGTTTTGCCTTGGCAAGGACAGAGTTTAAACACATTAAGAGCTTCATAACTTGTCCCCTAACATAAGTGAGCATTTTGCTCAAATGAAGACTTTGGGATTAAGACCTAAATGCACAAGTAGGGAGTTAAATTATGCCCATAAACTACTGCCCATACTAACAAGGAGTGAAGAAGGACATAACTGGAGCTCTGTAGATTGGTTAGATGAGAAAGACAGACAGAAGGATTGCACATCAGCAGCAAAACAAACAAGGAGTCCTGTATCACTTTTAGTCCTGTGGCACATCAGCAGCAGTTCCTGGAGTCATTGGACCTCATGAAGGGACTTTGATCAGACACAGTACCTTTAAAATTGCTGGGGATAATGGTTGTAGCACCAACATCTAATATTCCTGTAAGCAAGGTTAAGAATCTGAGCACCTCTTTTGGGCTATGTCTACACTACAGGCTCTGTTAAATCAACTTAACAAGATCGACTTTAACTTGACTTAAAGTCGACCTTGTTAGGTCAACTTAATGGAGCATCTATACTTAAAGTTGACTTAAGTCGACTTAAAAGAGCCTGTAGTGTAGACATACCCATCCACACTGGCTTTAAGTTGATTTAATAAGGTTGACTCTTAAGCCTTAAGTCGACCTTCAGAGGTAGTGTTATTAAGTCGACTTAAGAAAGCGCTTTAGTCAACTTAATAAGTGCCCAGTGTGGACGCACGTTCTGTAGGTCGACTTAAGTGTTGTTAAGTCAACCTAAGAAGCAAGTGTAGCTAAGCGGGGGGGGGGGGGAAAGGAACTGATTTGCCTGGGCTTTGTATTTGCATGGTACTCAGCATAATTTTACACAGGGGCTGGGCATGATGGGAAATGGTTTGTGTGGCTGATTCAAATCCTCTGAATCTGGTGTTTTAGCAGAAGGGAGAAATGAAATGGTACGTCTACACTGGCAAGTTAGGTCGACTTAAGGATGCTTAAATCAACCTAAATAAAGCCACATCCACACTGGGTTTTTATTAAGTCGACTTAAGCATTTCCTTAAGTCGATTTAAGCATTTCCTTAAGTCGACTTAATAACACCAACTCTTTAGGTCAATTTAAGGCCAGTGTAGACGGGGATTAGCGCTAAATTGACTTTATTAAGTTGACTTAAAGCCAGTATAATAGCTATCTCTGCTGTTAAGGCGTCTTAACGCAGTTGACTTAAAGTGTAGCCAATTTATTAAGTCAACTTTGTCTGTTGCAGCTGTCCCCCTGCTGCATTTATTCTTTCCCTTTGTTTTGTTGTTTTGTGTGGCCACCCCTCCCGGGCTACTAAGCTAACTGAAGCCATTGCCCCTGCTCATAGGGATGGCTTTTACAAACTAGTTGGGGCCATTGCCCAGCCCAGGGAGGTGGCCTTTAGCTCCTTGGCTTAGACCCTGGCTCGGTGTAGGGTGGACAATGCCCAGGAGTGCAAGACTTAAATGGCCTGTTGAGCTTAAGGGCATGAGTCATACCTGTGGCTCAGAAATTTGCCCAGACATGTCCTGTGCTTACCTGCAGTTTTCCCTGCCCTCTCTCCTCCCCTGTAGCAGAGGGAGCCAATCAGAGTTACTGGCGGGAAACTGCCTGAGTTTGCCTTTAAAACCAGACATTTTTGAGTCAGACATCAGAAAGGTTCCTGCTTTGCCACCTGGTCTGATCAGCTAGGGGTCTTTGGGGGGCCCTTTCAGCACTCTCGTTTAATTTTTGAGCGTACCCCCCGTTTTTAAACTCCCCTCCCACGAACACCGAATTTTTCCTGTGAGATCTCCTGACTATTGAAAACGAACCGAGTATCCTCTGCATCCTCTGATGCTGCTGCTGTTCCTGCCTCTATTCCTGCTGCTGTCCTGGGAATGGTAAGGTCCCCTCTTGCAAACTCTCCCTGTCCTAGCTGCTGGCCTTGCTTCCCCAGCAGACAGACTCAAGCTAATTCCTTGGTCTGTGCCTGAAACTGTTTCTAACTCAGTGGCTCCCTTGCTGCTAAAGAAAAGCCTGTGCCGCTGCTAAGCTCTGCCTCCGTGCCTCTTGCTGCATCCCTTGCAGCTATACTCTTCCCTCTTCCTGTGATTACTCATCCCACCCCCACCCCTGTTCCTTAACTCAGCCTCTAGGTACACTCTTAGACTGCCTCTTGCTGCATCCCTTGCAGCTGTACTCTTCCCTCTTCCTCTGCCACTGATTACTCATCCCACCCCCACCCCTGTTCCTTAACCCAGCCTCTAGGTACACTCTTACAGACTGCCTGTCACTGCAGTCCTACAAACCAAGTTATTGATTCTCATCTGTACTATTGCACTTGTGTAAATTCACTAATCACCCTTATTGTGCAATTTTACTGCTATTTGTATCTCATTCATATTCGTAAAATCCCATTGGTTACCATTGCCTTTACTGTACCTCTACACCTATACCACTGTGACATATTGCTTTTTTTTTGTAGAATCGCTAGCCACTAATTGTGACTCACTGTGACACCTCTTCATTTTCACACTGCTTAATAAGAGAAACCCCCTCCCCAATTGCCTACTGTGACAAACCCCATGCACCCCACTGTTAAATTTTACTGTTTTACATTTTTCAATAAAGATTGATTTGTACCCCACTGGTTTGGTAATTGCCCCCCAAGATCCTCTACCTGCTGGCAGGGACAAACTTAACAAGGTTGACTTTAAGTTGACTTAAAGTCAACCTTGTTAAGTCGACTTAACAAAGTCAACAACTTTTCATGTGTAGACAGCCTTATAGACTGAGAAGTTGATGGAAAAGTCACCATTAGCAACAGAGAACTTGGAAAAGTGAGCAACGCTAGTTTTCAGTTTTGCTGAACTAGGCTAACACAGCTACCCCTTTGGAACTTATCTACCATATGATTTCCACTGGTCTTATCCCTGATGGGAACTTTCCTAAAAAATGCTAACATATACAAGGCTATAATGAAGACTTCAAGAGTATAAGACTTCTGTAGCATTGCCAATAGCTTGGGTGCTGGTTAAAGTACTTGGAAATATGTTACTTAAACAAAGATAGAAAAGGGAAGATGACATTAAAATCACCACAACTTGTGGCTGATAAAATCAGGCCTCACTTTTCCATAGCACCGTCTATCTGAAAAGCTGAAATCACTTTACAAGGGATAATGAACCAAGCTTTGTACCACCTCCTAGAGCAGTGGTTCTCAAACTTTTTGCATTGGCGATCCCTTTCACACAGCCAGCATCCAAGTGTGGTCCCTGCCAAATTAAAAATACATTTTTTTTCTAAGCAACACTATTTTAAATGCTAAATTTATAACCAAACCTTCTGCCTAAAATGAATTTATCTTTTCTCACCACTTTGAACTTAAGACTAAACCACATTTTTATGGAATTATTTTTAGACGCAGAGAAGTTATATTTAAAATTATTATTGATTAATATTCGTGGGTGCAAAGAATTTGTATTAATACCGCTTTTCAGAGCAAACTTAGCGCCCCATTGCCTCCCTTGCTTCTGTACAGCTATTGGCAGCTCTGGGTGGCTCACAACCCACACATAATAACCTTGTGACCCCCTAAAGGGTTGCAACTCCCATTTGAGAGCCCTTGTCTTAAAGGGACAGACTAACCTCATTTTACAGATTGGGAACCTGAGACACAGAGTTGTGAAGCGACTTTGCCCAAAGTCCCACAGCAGTTTCATGGCAGAGCTAGGACTAAAACCCAGAACTCAAGACTCTCATGCTTTAACCACTGAACAATACTAGCCCCTAATATAACCCCACACCTAGCAAACCATCTTTGCACAGAGATGAATGCATTTTTCATTAGGATCTTAAGGAGTACTAAACCATTCACTAGTAAAGACTATTTAGACCGTAACCCTGTAGACAATTTCCCTTTGACCACTGTAACACCACATGTGCAGCGTGTCAGAATGTTTTTAGCGAACACACCATGGATGCCACCAATGTTCCCTCTAAGCTGATGATGCAGCTGAGCAAGTTATGGTATTTGCTGAGCGGCAATTTGTGAGGCATGGTGCCACATGGGCAACAGTTTTTTGGCACCAGAAGCATCAGCATGCCTAAGTACCTCAATTCAAAAGAAATGCATAGATGTGTTTTCATTCAAACTTTAATAAAAATGTTAAACTGAAATACTAAAGTTTTATTAATTTACTAAACAAATGTGAGACGATGACACTTGCTGCCGCGCCTATCTAGCCTCTGCCATCATCTACACCTCACAGTTTGTCGCCTGTCTTTGTCACATTTCCAGCCTACATATACAGAGTCAAGGTCAACCTCCTGATGGAAGGTTCAGAAATTCTATTAGCAAACATCCATAAAGCTCTAAATACAGAAATGGTGATTTTTCAAAGGCTTATACCTTGACCAAACCTAGGTGTGTTTTCATGGGGACCTTTCTGTCCCCAGAACTATCACTCTATCAGTTTTACCATGGAGGCACTAGAGTTCTTCAAGGAGAAGACATTTAACATTAGTAAAATTAGCTATTTTTCACAAAGCTCGCTCTTGGAAAGGGCTGAGCCACTTTTATTGAAACTTAAAAATTGAGCTTGAGGCAGAGAGTGAGCAGCCCACATGAGAATGTTAATTCTTATAAACAACTAAGAATAGTGGGCTTCTAAAATATTAGACAGTCAGGTGTTATTCTTCCTATAGAGAATACATGATATAGTAGTATAAGTATTCTATCATCATGAGTCTGAGGAAGCAGTTCATGAGTGACACAAGGAGTTATGCAGGTCATCCTCAACTTATGCCAACTACAATCCATCATATACTCTGCATATGATTCTTACATTACATGAAAAAAGTTATTGTAGGAATGCTTTAGAGACTTAAAAAACATGTATTGCAAATATTTTTCAAACTCTCACTATAACAGCAGGTGTATTAGTTACCATGAGTTCAGTGTTTCTTGGGTCAGAGGAAGACACAAAACCCTCTAAAAGTTGCATGAGACAGCTTGTCTATGCATATAAAAGTCAGATCCATTGTTCTGGGCCCCTCCAAGCATAGAAGTGAGCATTGGATCCCACAGAAAGGTGGAAAGCTCTGCAAGGCTACATTTTGGATCGTTATGTGTTATGTTCTTTCCTCTGCTCCAGGACTGAACATAGCTTGAGCAGGGAAACAAGTAAATATTTTTTTCAAGTTGATTTTGTATTGTATATTACAATTTAGTGGGGAAAGAGTTGGGTTGCTTGGGGCCTCATATTTGATTAAAGGACAGGGGAAGGGGAAGGAAATGAAACTGAGGAGGATTCCCACTGGGATGTACTTCACTGAATTACTTTTTGGCTATGTCTACCAGTGTTCCCTCTAAGCTGCGCAGGCGCGCGGCCGCACAGCGGCCGTCGCACCCCCCGCGCAGCAGTGAGGGACCCCCGCGCAGCCCGGCAGCCCCGGCTGCTCCCTCCAACCCCCGGGGCCGCGGTTTTGCCGCGGCACACCTGGCCTGCGCCCGGCCTCTGGGCTGGCCCTCCCCGCCCCCAGGGCGGGACAGGCAGGCTCAGGCTAGGGTCAGGAGCGCGGGCCTCCCTGCCTGCCCCACGCGGCCGAGGCAGCAGGGTGGCTGCGGCAGCGGCGGGCTCCCGGGCTCCCACCCGCCGTCCGCCTCCTTCCCGGGGTAGGGGCCGGGGCCGGGGCCGGGCTAATCCACGGCCCTGGCCTCCCAGCACGGGGCCGGGATCAGCCTCCGGGGCTGGGGTATGTTCCCCCCCCACCGGCGGCTTCCCAGGGCCGTGGTAGGGTCCTCCCCCACCAGCGGCCTTGGCTTGCTTTCTTTCTCTTTTCCTTATTTGTCTTCCTTTTTCTTTCTTTCTTTCTTTTTCTTTCTTTCTTTCTTTCTTTCTTTCTTTCTTTCTTTCTTTCTTTCTTTTCCTGTTTCCTCTTCTTTCCTTCTTTCTCTCTTTCTTTGCTTCCTTCCTTCCTTTCTCTTCCTTCTCTTTTTTCTTTCTTTCTTTCCTTCTTTCTCTTTCTTTGCTTCCTTCCTTTCTCTTCCGTCTCTTCTTTCCTTCCCCTTTCTTCTTTTCTTCTTTTTCTTCCTTCTTTCTCTTCCTTCTCTTCTTTCCTTCCCCTTTCTTCTTTTCTTCTTTTTCTTCCTTCTTTCTCTTCCTTCCTTCTTTCTCTCCCTTTC